>JALIZH010017157.1:677500-690000 GCA_030522465.1 Rhipicephalus appendiculatus | reverse complement strand
AGACCGACGGCCAGCAGCGAGAAGAAGAACCTTCGAACGCTGCAGCGCACCTTGAATTCGATCGAGGAAAAACGATCGAACAAAACCGGGGATACATCGCGTTGTTTACGGCCACGCGAGCGTCTCGCGAAAGTTTTTTTTTTGCTTCGAACGAGGAAGAACGCGACCAATCTCCCACCTGTTGGTTCCGGAGTTTCGTCACCCAAACGAAACGGGACATCATGGAACTTGAAGGTGCGATGTATTGTGCTGGTTCGGTGTGTGATCGCCTGAGGGACGATGCGGCCATTTGTGGACGACGGCTGAAAAGTGAAAGTCGTGGTGTTGAGAACTTCGACAGGGACGCTACAAGTCGGAGGCTGCGTGGTAGGACCACCGGTGGTAACCCGTGGTTGGGAGGACGGTGGTGTTCGCCCTGACAGTTGTGGTACTGGCGAGTCAAGGAACGTAAGTATACACCTATATGAGAACCCTGACCTCGTGGTAAACTTGACCTTGGTGAATTACTGCCGCGTTAGTTACGTGAACGACTGCTTAAGGTGTCTGGGAGCAGGTGACAACGCAGCGACAACTAACTAATTGACATTAATTTTCACAATGGCCAACTTTTACAGACGCCTGGACCACCTAGACTAGAACTACGGTAATACGGAACCACTTTCGATCGTGATCGATCCAGATTGGGATCGCGTTCGTTCATCGCGATTTGGCTAATTTGCGCGAAACACGGAAGGGAGTGAATCGTGGTCGAGAAATTCGATCCCGATTGGGATCGAATGCGATCGAAAGTGCGCAGTGTGACACCGGCCAGTGGCGTAGCCAGGGGGTGGCACACCGGGCACGTGCCACCCCCCCGAAATTTTTTTCGCCATGGCGTACAGAGCGAAAAATGACCATTTCAATGAGGTGCCCCCCCCCCCCCCCCCCCCGAAAAAAATTTCTGGCTACGCCCCTGACACCGGCATTAGTGAGACGAGCCTGATGCATGTTAACGTGGGCGCAACTTCATATTCGGACACAACATGACGTTGTAAAAAAACAAGGTAACGTTACACGCATGTTTAAATACAGATCTGAACTGTTCGCCACGTGTTTCGACCAGCGATACAACGTCGATGAGCGTGCAAATTGCAAGGGTGACAAATGGTCGGCACAGCGAACTCGCTTAATACGAGTAACCGCTTCGTTCGAACTTTCTTAGGGCTGTACAAAGAGGCCTCATTAGTCGCTGAGAGATGTCGCCACTGCTGTCAGGTTTACGAAATACATCGAAAAAGGTCACAATGTTTCTGTTTGGCAGAGAAGCAACTGTGGTTCGCTTGATCGTATGGCCAAATCTAAACCTAACTAACGAAATAACAGTCTGTAATGTGTATAAGTTGCCTGCAGACATTCCTATAGAAGGAAGGAAGGCAAGAAGATCCATTACAGACATAGTGTGCGAGTTAAGTGACTTTTTAGTAAATGTTTATGAAATGTGCATAGACTGCGGACAGGCCAACAGATAAACCAGAGAAGCAAGCGGAGCACTATGTGGCGCGTGTATATAGGCTTTTTACACGTTCACAGGTTTATTTGGCTTGGTCTAGAGTTATCACTTTATAGGCCATCGTAGAAGGGGCAGATGAAGGAGGAAAGCGATTACAAGGTCGAAATTATCGACGGTTACGATTTCACTAATCTTTGCATTGTAGAAGACAAACTGAGGTTTCACGTGAAATGTAACTTTCTGGAAATCGTGTAAGTGAACAAACAAGATATATCGGAAAGTAAAGAATATTTTGTTCAACCCTTTTCTTCAGCTGGAAATAAGGTTTAGAACTCTATTTAATTTATACGGATAAACAGACTCTCCAGTTACGTTTAGTCTTTAGTTTTTAATGGGAGGGAGACAGTCACTAAAAGAAGCGCTAGCTTCAAAGCCGGCCGGACAGTCACCCCGTGAAGAAGAGACCGAATGGGTCTCGAAACGTAGGGCCAGTTTTTAATATCAAAAACTAAAGACTAAACGTGGTCTGTTTCTTCGTATTACTTTACACAGCCAGACCTCTGTCAAGTTTAAATCGGTTTAATTTGAATCAGAGTACTTTGTTGAAATTGGGCAACAGACTATGGACGCTGTTACAAGGAACTTCAGCAATAGCCGACGAACCATGTCACTTGGGCAGCCAGTCAACAACAAAATTCATCTATACAATTAAACAGGTGACCACGCTATTTGCCGCCAATCCGTCCTCAATCATACAAGGGATATGATAAAGACATTACAACGACGCGCCATAAAAAAAGCCTTACACACATGTAGGCTTCGGTAAAGATTTGTACGACAGTAGAAATGGTTACCGCAATGACATTTATTGTGGAGGCATACTCGATGTGTACAACAAAAGTGTCACTCTGACCAATGGATGTCGTCGTGTCCCGGCCGCGGACTCTTTACAAGGTCTTGGCTTCGAGCACGGTGGCTTCGAGTACCAGCAGGCATGGCTGCGTTTCAATGTGGGCCGTTCTTTGGGTGTTCATAAACACCCGGTGGTTAAAAAAATTATCCAGGGCTTCCTGCTGCGACGTTTGTCAGAGGATTCTGCTCGTAAAGATCTCGTAGAAAGCAGAAAAAAAAGAAATCACAGCATATCCACGGGGTGAATGATGATGAGTGGGGCGAAGCTCCGGAGGGAATCATCGGTAAACCGTGAAACTCTTCCGTGAAATTCGCCCAGTACATCATATAAAGAGTGTGAAACACCGTGTATATATTAAAACTTTTATTGCACTGTTGGTTTACGTGGTCCCTTCATTATCACCGCTTTGTGATCGGTGAAATGCAGGGAAAGTGGTGATGTCACATATGGCACGGTAATGGGGCCATATGTGACATCACCACATATGACCTACCTACGGTGACTACCTACTACTACATACTACAGAGGAGGGACAGACCCACACCCTAAGGAGCTTCGCCTCTAAAAAAAAAAATGAATAGCAGGCAGCAGTGCGTGGTCGAATATTGCCGCACAGACTGCTTTCAATAAGCTTTCTACCAAGATAACCAGTGAGCCGCTATGTCAGCGTCTACACTGGCGCGCCAGCGCCGCGATGCATGCTCCTCGTGCACGGGCTCGATACGGTGGGCTGACCTGCGAGGCGACAGTCAAGTGTGTTCGGGAAGAGACACTTGTGTGGAACGCTTTAGCGGGCTCTTTTCACTTATTTCACCTACTTTCTGGGCACAAGTTCGCCCATATAGTGTTTGTGTGACCCCTCTTGTAATACTTTACAATATCACTAACAGCTGTATACAGTCAGCTGAAGTATCAGAAACGCAGCGCACTTCAACCGTCTGCCGAGAATCGCAATCAGTTTACGTGACTGCCAATTATTACTACTAGTTACTACTGATTGCTGATTCAACACGTACAGAAGGAGGATGGTCCCGTTGTTGAAAACAGAATTGAGACCTTGTGTGCAAGGTGACGGGAATGGTGAAACGAACACCAGTGACAACGCATGAAACCTGCGAATGATCGAAACACAGCTGTGAAAGACAATGAAATTTCAAGGTTGTGGATAAATGATTTAAACAGATCACTAATTATCGATCACAGTCAAAGGTATGAGCTTCAAACAACGTGCCTTTTTTATTTATATATGAAAAAAAGAAAAAAAAAACATGAGAAAGATATGCTCTGCTCGAAGTTAGAGCCGGCTATCCCATCAACATGAAGGAACACACAAAATCAAGGAAAACTAGAACGTATAAAAGAACAAGAAAATAGAAAAACAATCAGAAGCACTATGCACGTACAATATTTGACGTATAAAGCATGAGTAGAGTCTAAGGGCATAGTCCAGTACATGCAGGGTGGTCGCACCGCGGATGGAGTGCGTACAGATAGTTTTCCGTGCACTTGCATATATCGTGACTGTGAGATAAGTTCACTAATAACTCATTACCATGAAAGGGCGCAATAATCACACTATGAACAGTTCATTAAAGGGACATTAAATCGAAACAATGACTTGGTTTAGATTGACAAACTGCACTCTGAGAACTCTAATGCCATATGTTTCGCTTTCATAAGTTCATTATTAGCTGCGAAAATCAAGGTTGAAGTTTTATGTTTAAATTTGGCGCCGATATCTGCGCGCGTGACGTCAGAAATTCCAAATGCATTTTTCGTATTTTCGCGACATTGGCTCGATGAAATTTTCTGAAACTTCGTACGCTATAGGTCTATGGCACCCACAGATGACAATGCACCTCATTTTTGTCGATTAGAAGCTACGTAGGACTCAGTAGACGCCTTCAGAATCTATGACGTCACGGTGTTTGGTGCGGGAATCTCAAGGTGGCGTCTCCACCCGCATTTTCTTTTCGCGTGTTTCTCGCTTACCAAGCGTCGTGTCGCGGTAAGAGTGGTGTTTTCGGGATTGTGAAATTGTGCTTCACTAATACGCGAAAAATCGCTTTGCCCTTTAGTGTCCCTTTAAAGGGATACTGAACAAAAATTTGAAAAACTGACGAAAACATCGAAATTCTACTCGGAAGACGCCACTGTTCCGATAAACAGAGTTTGTTTCACGTATTTTTGAACAGTTGGCTGTATTTTTGGTGGATTGACAGCGCGCGGCGGCTGCACGCGAGCGCGAGCCGTGACGTCAGACTCTCCCTGGCGCATGCAGGGAGAGTCTGACGTCACGGCTCCTGTCCTTCTCTTCCTTTTCTCCGCCTCTCCTTTCTTTTCCACTCTCTCCCTTCCACAAAAGCACTGATGCCTTACCCCCAGCCGGGAGCATTGTTCGCTCCCGTACTGGTTCTGGGAAACGTAGTGCGAGCTGAGCGGGTTGTGAAACGCGGGTGACGGCTGGCATTGTTGGGATGCCTGTTTCCGGCGAGTTTCACGTCACATCCTTTAGTTCACGGCGCGGCCGCTAGACGCGGTGGTTTCTGAAAAACTCATTAAATTCATTATTTTCCTCTAGTTTGTGCCTGAAATGAAGGTTGTTTCCATCGATTTCAACCCCCAATCTTTCAATTTGGCTGGAAATCTTAGCAGCAAAAATTTTGTTCAGTATCCCTTTAAACGTGCCTTTTTCTTCCATTTCCTTGCTCATCATTGGCAGCAGAGAAAGCTGTATGTATGAATGACCGTGTACGCGTCCTAGCAGGACGATGAACGATCGCGCCCTTCCGGTGGCAGGCATAATCTCGACACCGGAGAAGCTCGCTGGCTCTCGCGACTCGCGTTGCGAACGATAACTCCGCGCTGTGGCCTCACAGCTCCACGTTCCACACAGTCAGCCGCTACTGAAATCGCAGTATAGGCGATGTTGAAGCTTCCTCCGTTATCTCGTGCCTCCTATGATATAAATATGAACTATTTTTACCACTTTACATACAAAAGGTTACCGTTACCTACAGCAATTGCCTTCTCGCCCCAGGGCCGTACCCAGGAATTTTTTTTCGGGGGGTGTTTATGTGTAGAACGACTACCTTTGGCAAATGGTGGTCGATGTGATGGCGTAAATACTTTAGTATCACCCAAAAAGTTAAAGCATGAGAAAATTTTGGGGGAGTCAGAACCCCCCTCAACTCCCCCCTAGTTACGGCCCTGCTCCCCCCTACCAAAATCTAGATGGATGGATGGAAGGATGCCACGAACTTGCCCTTGGTAACAGGGCGGTTACCTGCCAGCCCCAAGCTCCGTTTTTTTAAAGTCCGGAGCACTTTAGGGGCCCAGGCTGTCGTAAGCTGTCGTATGTTGTCATCGTATGCTGTCATCGCTTAGCGTAACACAGGCAAAGCATAGACATCTGTAGTATATTGAGCGCGCACTCGAGCCATGGAGGAAGTCTTCTTCCTCTTGTTCTTCGAGCATCTTGATGATCATATTACGTGAGGAGCACTTTAGGGGCCCGGGATGTTGTATGCTGTCGTATGCTGTCGTCGCTTGGCGTAACGCAGGCAAATCCAGGTATAAAAATAGGGGAAAATATAGGAAGCAAGCGACAAATGGAAAGAGAAAAAAAACCGGAGAGAAAAATAGGAAGAAAAATAGAAAGGGCAAGAAAGAGAAATAGATAAACAGAGACGAATAAATAAACAGAAATAAAGAGAGAGAAAAAAGAGAGAAAAACGGAAAATGAAAAAAGAAAGGAAGAGAAAACCGAAGAGAAACAAAAAAATACGCCCAGCTCTGCACTTCCTTCAGGCTTGGCACCACTATAGGGCGAATCTGCCTTATTATTATTATTTTTTTTTTCAGTGCCGATGTTCGGCTTTGTTGGTGTGACATTGTAACTGCAAAACGCTTGAAAAGACAGGGAGGTGCTCTTGTTGTGCACTTCCTGCTGTCCTTGTCGTTTCAAATGCTTTGCAGTTACTCCACTTCTCATTCGGTCTGATGGCCTTCCAAACTGAACTAACAATGAGGAGGTACACCGGAAAGCCGCGTACTGGTTGGTGAACCTACTATTTCTTTTTCTCCACGATCAGTGAACGCTATTAGTGCGGAAATAGTTGAACATTTTCGCTGCCCGTCTACTTTCTCCCATATTCCTTAAGCTCTCTTGAATCTCAGTTCTTTCCGAGCTTCCGAAGGATGCGCTCCCCTCCCCAAGGCCACGTACTACCTCGGTAGCCCCAATTACTACTAGCCCAATTTTGTTCTAGACAGGTACCAAGTGGGCTTAAAATAGGCTCTGTAATGTTGAGCAGGACAATCGCAAATTTCATTTCTGTGTCTCCCTCATTTTGCATAGCTATTCCAGTTTCCGACCACTCCCCCCCCCCCCCCCTTTCCCCTTTTGGGACTCGAAAACCTACGCCTCTGATCATAATCATTATTTTTATTTATTACTTTGCTTGACAATACATGATTGTCGTGGTGCGAGATATAAAAGGCGATGTTATGAGTCACCTGCCTAGGCCTCCAGCACCACGCGGTACATTCGTCGCACAGCGCAACTGCATTGAAAAAAAAAAAAAAAAAAAACATACAATAGTACAATGACATTATGGAGAACTAGGAGAAAGCTTATACAAAAGAAGTAAAAACGCAACAAAAAAGCGACTAAGTGTGTGACATAACGTACACGTATCATTACACAGCACATGTAGAATAAAAGAGAGCAATACTAAAGCAGACACCGGTGTTCCGTATTAGAACGTATACATACAAGCTTTCGTACATGAATAGCCACATGAATGGTCATATATAACCCTTTTATACATACATGTATGGCAAAAGAAATAATAAAGTACATTCAAGGCTTCAAGCTAAATAGTAAATGAAATAACTAAGTGATGATGATCGTCATCACTTGCTTACGCAGCTAATCGAAGAATGATGCATAAACACTGATAATGACGCCGACTATAGCATATCCGACACTTCCACGGCTTCACTGATAAGCCCAACTTACCAACCCTAAGTTTGCCGAAACCAGAAGGTTCACTAAATACCTAAATGCCTGAATGCTTCGTGCCTTTTATAGACCAGAATTTTCATTGCTTGCCGGGGGGCAGCCATCTTTGCTGGGGGGGCTGCTGATTACGTGGAACAGACGACTACGCTAGCATTCAGCCTGTTCTTATCACATCATGGCCGCCAGTGTTCGCTCGCCATCAGCTGTGACGTAACCATTCCGCAGCCCCTACGCTGGGCTCGCCGACAGATGACAACTGGGGTCAAGATTATGTATGCTTGCTCTAAACGTGGGTGCGAGTAAAAATAATCTGGTCTATACGCCATTTCGTAGCAACGAACTCCGCCTGAGCTGGTGATGTGGCTGCTCCGAAGAACCATGTCCGAAGATGCGACGCTCGCCAGCCAGTTTGCTGAGGTGCTTTCTATCTGAACAGGCCTTCGGCGCTGGGAGCTGTTATCTGCCGTCCAATTAAGGCGGTGAATCGTAGGAATGGTTAGCTAGGGTTATGGCTTCTGCTTCCACCACACCCATTTATCTAGGCAGCGTCAATGCGGCGAACGCGAGGAAGAACAGGTTCCATGCATTCGCGCTCGCTCGAAGCGTCATAACCATTATACCCACCAGTGCCTATCGTAAAGCGAACCGGTTTTTGTCAACTGCACAGACTCATAAATTCATATTATTACTTCTACCTTGTAATCATTGGGAAAGGAAAGAGTGTATGACCGGTTGAGTAACACCTAGATAAACGACCAAGAACGTAGACGAACTGAAGCATCCGCGCCAGCCCTAGTGTTTTAAGATTATAAGACATGAATGTGGTCCCTGGCGTTAGACAGGGAGGGGTGTGTGGAAATTTTAATTTCGCGCGCGCGCACACACACACACACACACACACACACACACACACACACACACACTAAAACGCGTGTATGTATGTATGTATGTATGTATGTATGTATGTATGTATGTATGTATGTATGTATGTATGTATGTATGTATGTATATATATATATATATATATATATATATATATATATATATATATATATATATATATATATATATATATATATATATATATATATATATAGAGAGAGAGAGAGAGAGAGAGAGAGAGAGAGAAAAGGTGTACGCTTCTGAAAACTGTCTATTGGTCGACGTTTCGACTGGAGACCGATCTTCACCGACTTTATATCAGGCCCGTAGCCAGAAATTTTTTTCGGGTGGGGGGCCACACGTTGGAAGCCTTCAAAAACATCCATTTTTATTATTTTTCCTGGCCAAAACACTTCTTCCATCCAAATTTCGGGGCGCCCCCCCCCTTGAAATTCGGATGGAAGGGGGTGTACTCGTAGCTACTACTACTACTACTACTACCTCGTAGCCTTGATAGTGCTGAACTACCGTTCAGCACTATCAAGGCTACGAGGTGTAAGCAGGCCTCAAGCTTGCCCAGCACAACGTAGTTCCAGCTATATAGTTACCTTACAATTGGCAGGGTTGATACATTTGCGCTTGTTTGGCGCGTGTTATACGTCACATCGATGTGTTATATGTTTATTCTCCCTCGCATTTATGTCGTGTGCCTTTTAATTGCTGTATCTGTAACTATAAGCGTGCGCATGCCACCCCTTCAGGGGGGGCGGGGGGGGGGGGCAAGGTTCATAGAAGCGCCCCCCCCCCCCTCCCTATTAAGTCAATGTATGGAGTAGACTTTGCGCCCCTACCCCTAACTAGGGAGGGGCGTGCGCATGAGGGGGGCAGGGGGGGGGCGTTCGCCCCCCCCCCCCCCCCCCCCTGCTCCCCTCGTGCGCACGCCTATATCTGTAACCGCCGTTAACGGTGGTTACAAATCAACATGGCAGCTCGCATGCAGACGGGAGCGCCCGCTTCGATCCGAACTTGCGCTTGCTATTCGTCCACTGCGCTGGCAGCAACACATCAACGGTGAAATGAGCCAACGCTTTGTGCCATCTCATGCTGACGACAAAGCATCAGGTGCATTTTGTTGTTATCTTCGAGATCAGCTGTTCATTTAGCCACGCCCGCCAAGCCTAACGCGTCGAGAATTCGATAACGGTTCATGGAATTAGCGCAATCTAGTCACGAATACATTTGTCGAAGGGTCAGAACAATAAACTAAAGCAAATACAAGCGTCAACTTGTAACTTACGGGTCACACAGCGCACGATGACGACTCCATAAATTCGAAGCGGAGGACACCAGCTGCGGTAGATGCAGCCATTTTTTTTTTTTTTTTGCTGCGATGCCGTCTGTTCGCTTTACTCGCCCTACGCATGCGAGCAGACGCCAAGGAGACGCCGAGCAGACGACGCGACGCGGATGAATACATGTGGAGAGGCTAATCGCGCTTCCTATTGGCTAAGTGGTCCTGTAGCCTTCACAGTGCTGAAGGGAACTTCGAAGAAGCAATATACTACTACTATTACTACAACAACTACCCGACGACGTCGACGGCACAAGTTAGACTAAGAGAACTTCACTGTGAACACCCCGCATGCCGCATCACACAGTAAACAACACAATTCTGTTCTAAAGCACTGTGCGCAGCAAGAAGGTGTACCATTTACTATAAACACGCCCAACGGGTTGTTTGTGCATCCGAGGCGAAGGCGATACCACGTGCCGAGAGTCGAGAACAAGTTTTGCGAGAACATCTCCTTCCTGAGGGTGTCCATGAGGTGTAATTATCCCCCCGTAAGCGTCACGACGAAAATGGCTGAGCAATTAGTCCGGCATCGCTGTTTCTACTGCGTGAAGGAAGAGAAAACGATATAAAGAGAAAGAGAGCCATTTCAGGAAAGCCTTGCATTCGTACAAGAGACTCGAATCACGCGGGTTCCTTCTTCATCTTCGTCTTGAATTTTATGACAAGAAGCTTGCGATGTTTTCGGATCTGACAATGATGACAAGAGATATTAGAAGTATACACATGAACACATAGATTGGAATAATATATAATGGGATATAGAAACAGACAGACAGACAGACAGACAGATAGATAGATAGATAGATAGATAGATAGATAGATAGATAGATAGATAGATAGATAGACATATAGACAGACAGACAGACAGACAGAGATAGATAGATAGATAGACAGACAGACAGACAGATATATAAATAGATAGATAGATTTGCAACACTGGTCTTCATTGCTTTTTTGCTGTTTATTTCATACGCTCGCAGGTGGCCATAGTATTAATAATAACATCTGGGGTACTACGCGCCAAAAACCTCGATATCATTATGAGGCGCACCGTAGTGGAGGGCTCCGGAAATTTCGACCACGTGGTGTTCCTTAACGCACACAGACATCGCACAGTACACGGGCCTCTAGCGTTTTTCCTATATCGAAATGCGACCGCCACTGCCGGGATCGAACCCATGACTTTCGTGTCAGCAGCTCAGCGCCGTAACCAATTGCACAGCACCACGCGGACATGCTTATGGCCATGCTTATCTGTTTTGCGCGCGCAAATGCTTCATACTTATGTATTTGATATGTTATCGTGGCTAATCACTTTCATCTACGCCAACTGCGGCACCTGTATACCAGGGGAGGCGCCAGGGGGGTACAATTTCCACCACCCCCGTTACTCCCCAAGAGCAAACATAGTCAAAACACAAGGCCTAAGTTCCCCGCCTCACGCCCCCCCCCCCTGAAGGAATTACCTTATCGTGGGTGCCACCCCCCCCCCCCCCCCCCCCCCCCCCCGGTAAAAAAATCCTGGCGCCGCCCCTGCGTACACAGAGGGACGGGGGAGAGAGGGGCGGATACTTTTGTCAGGCGTTAACACATTTAGTCTGTGTCTCCCCAATGAAACTTAAATAATTTCAAGGAAAATAAATTGGTAGTCATTTTAATTCATCGCCCGTGTCTGTTGACGATCGCGCACGAACGCACGTTGCTTAGGTACACACGACGCACGCACGCACACGCACGCACGCACATAGAGTTTCCTAAATACACTAGAGGGAACTCTGACGCTAGTGTCCATGGGAACTGCAACGCACGGCGCTTCAGCCAGCATGGTAATGATGGGTACTACAAAAATTTGCCTAGTTTTGCCTAGTCTTCGTTCTTTTGGCTCCGTGTGGCCTGAATCCGCTTTGACGCAGTACGCAGTTCAGCAAAGGTTTAGCAGTTACGCTTCACTACGTTGACCTTTTTAGGCTCGCGAATTCAAATGGGCTCACGAAGTTCACAACGGTCCATTCTCTTATCCGAAACAGAACCGCAACACAGCAATAAACAAAGACACAACTGAGTTTGAAGCCGCAAGCACGAAGACTAGGCAAATTTGTGTACTACCCTAGAATATAGTACTACCCATCATTCCCGTGGTGGCTGAACGATCGCAGCGCCAGAGCCCCCCTCTAGTTAATTTTAGGAAACTCTATGCGCACGCACATACATAGGCGTGCGCAGGGTTCCCGTTCAGGGGGGGGGGCGAAGGTTCGTCGCAGCGCCCCCCTCCCTATTACGTCAATGTATGGGGCATATTTTGCTCCCCCCTTAATAGGTGACTAGAGGGGCTTCCCCCCCTAGTCAGTGTATGGAGCAGATTTTGCGCCCCCCCTCTTAGGTGACTAGGGGGGGGGGCGGCCGCCCCCCCGCCCCTGCCCCCCCCTCGTGCGCACGCCTATGCGCACACACATACACACACACTTAGCCGATTGCGTTCATTCCCGGGTCGTAACGCTGCTCGTACGTTCACATAGCGGCACGTGCCTGAGTAGGCGACGACGCGAATTGCGCGTTGAGTGCAGGATTTCTTTTCTATCCGGTCGTGAAAATTTGCATAGCGGAAGCACCGCGCCTCTCAGCAAAAAAAAAAAAAAAAAGCCGGCGGCATCGCAACTCCGCAAGACGCCAGCCAGCAGCAGGTTTCCCCCCGTCCTGCGTGTGACGTCATCGGAGCGCGCCCTCTTCCCCCGTGACGTACGCAGTTTCCGCAGAAAGAACCGGCGGCAGCGCGCTCGGTGGGAAAACGGTTCTCCGTCAAACGCGAATGCTTATCACGTACGCGGGGCTGATGAAG
>JALIZH010017157.1:662500-672500 GCA_030522465.1 Rhipicephalus appendiculatus | reverse complement strand
TTGATACAAACTCATAATGAAACTTCAGCGCACGGAAAGGGACAGGGAAAAAGACGAGACAAGACGAAGCGCTGTCCTGTCTTCGTCCTGTGAGCAGTTCGTTGTGTATCGTCTTCTTCGCTGTTTCTTTCGAGCGCGCTAAAGTTTCATTATGCGTATGAAAAGGGACGTGTTTAAGCAGTAATTACCAGCTAAGGGAACATATGAATATGTTTTATTGGTTTGGAAAGGGTACTTTTTTCCCCTTGAGTGTTTAATATTGCGAAAACCCTTCTGCATGACACCTTCACTTAGCCACTATGGCCTCCTGAAGGCAACTTCAGTGTTCCCTTTCATACTGGTCACGACTGTACAGGGGCGTCTTGATGTAGGACTTGCTTAGAGCAAACCCGACAATGAACAAACCAGCCCGAACCAAGGTGAATTACAGCTCGTTTTGTTATGCCAACGGATGAAGCCAATCCAATCCACTCCTAAAAGCAAAAAAGTGGGGCGCACTACGCAACAGAGACAAGAGCAGAAAACGACAACACAGGCTGTCGTGTGTGTCAGTGGCGTAGCCAGGGGGTGGCACACCGGGCACGTGCCCCCCCCCCCCCCGAAATTTTTTTCGCCATGGCATACAGGGCGAAAATCGACCATTTCAAGAAGGTGCCCCTCCCGAAATCAAGGAGGTGCCCCCCCCCCCCCCCCCCCCGAAAAAAATATCTGGCTACGCCCCTGGTGTGTGTTGTCGTTTGTCGTTGTTGTGTGCTGTCGTTTTCTGCTCTTGCCTCGATCTGTTCCGTAGTGCGCCCCACTTTTTTTGCTTTTAGAATGAATCGTTACCAACTATAGCCCAAATGGCTGTTTTGCTACAATCCACTCCTCTGGTGCAGGTGCCTACAGCTGTCCATCGACCCGAACAGCGGTTCCGTGCGCATCCTGCGGGACAGGAGGGCCTCCATACCGTCGACTGACTCAGTCAGGGAGTTCAGGGGTGAGTAACGTACGTACACGGTCCGCCGGCCACACACCTGCCGTCGTCTCCGCCACTGCGCCACCCTTTCGGCACACACGTCACCCGCGCGCTTGGCCCCGTTCATTGTGTAACATTTGCCAACCGAGCGAGCCCCACATTAGTTGGGTGCAACGCTTCGTGAACCGCTGCTGCAGTTGGTACGTTAATTCAACCGCCGATAAAGCGAAACAACTTTGCATGCACAACCTCTGATGCACTGCACCATGTTATGTAGCATTACAGTTCCGTTTTCTGCATATCCGCATGAAGTGTAGGGGATGTATGGTGTAATAATAATAATAATAATAATAATAATAATAATAATAATAATAATAATAATAATAATAATAATAATAATAATAATAATAATAATAATAATAATAATAATAATAATAATAATAATAATATCTGGGGTTTTACTTGCCAAAGCCATGATGTGATTGCAAGGTACGCTGTAGTGGAGGGCTCTGGAAATTTCGACCATATGGTGCTCCTTTAATGTCCACTGACTGACATCGCACAGTACACGGGCCTCTCGGATTTCGCCTCCATCGAAATGCGACCGCAGCTGCCGGGATCGAACCCGCGACCTTAGGGTGAACAACCGAGCACTGTAACCACAGTACCACCGAAGCGGGCTACATGCGTGTGTAGGACATAGAGTTTCCTATATATACACTAGAGGGAACTCTGGCGCTAGTGTCTGTGGGAGCTACAGTGCACGGCGCTTCAGCCAGCATGGGAATGATGGGTAGTACACGGATTTGTCTAATCTTCGTTCTTTCGGCTCCGTTTGGCTCCATGTGGCCTGGAGCCACTTTGTCGCAAGAAGTTCAGCAAATGTTTAGCAGTTCCACTTCACCACCTTGACCTTTTTAGGCTCACCGATTCAAATCGGGTCACGAAGTTTCCAAAGATCCATTCTTCTATCCGAAACAAACGCCAAAACACAACAATAAACAAAGTCGCAAGTGCGTTCTAAGCCGCAAGCACGAAGACTAGGCAAATCCGTGTACTACCCATCCATTCCCATGGCGGCCGAACGTTCGCAGCGCCAGAATTCCCCTCTAGTAAATATTGTACACCAATAAACTATATGGTGTAGGACACACCTAAACAGTATTTTTGTCCAGCTCTGCTTATAGGACATATCGCCTATCCAAAGCTTACACATTACCTTTTGTTAATTCGCAGAGACAGACAGACAGACAGACAGACAGACACACAGACAGACAGACAGACAGACAGACAGACAGACAGACAGACAGACAGACAGACAGATAGATAGATAGATAGATAGATAGACGGACAAAGTGAGTGATTTATTGATTAATTGATTGATTCATTGATTGATTGAATGGTTGATTTAATGATTGAGAAAGAGAGGGAGAGATAGAGTTTTTTAGACGAAGGCTGGGAGCATCGGCCTGAACTAGTAAGCTGCGGTTTTCTGCTCCGCGCAGCTGCAATAGGAAGTGAGACAAAAATCAGTGATTAATGATGATGAAAACATGATGATAGTGATTATTATTATTATTATTATTATTATTATTATTATTATTATTATTATTATTATTATTATTATGATGATGATGATGATGATGATGAATAGAGGCAGATTAAGTGATGCGTATGCACGGTGACATAGTAACATAGTGTTCTCCTTAAAAAGTATCGAATAGAATCCGGTATTCTTCAGAGTCTTTAACAGCCCTTTAACTGTTGTTGAATACTTGTTATCATTGCCGTCAAATGTCAACTACCATAGCTCTCTGAAGTTGCAACAAGGTTAGGGCTTAGGCTGGCCGTCTGCATGCCATCGTCTGACTCAGTGCGCGAGTTCGGGGGTGAGCAACGGTCCGCTGGGCACACACCTGCCGTCTGCGCCAATGCACCACCCTTTCAGCATCTCGTCACCGCGCGCTTTGCTCCCTGTACTGGCGTACTGTGAAGTTTTTGCAAATTGAGAGCGTCACAAATTATAGCTGGATGCAGGGTTTCGAAATCTGTTTTACATATAATGCCCCTGACACAGAGCACTATGCAAAATGCAAAAAGAAAAAAGCAAATCACTAATAACCTAACCTGGGCTCTTGATGCTTCCCTGACAAAGAAGAGCCTTCTATGCAATAACGTTAACTTCAGAGGATTCCCCTGTTTGCCAACAAAGCACTGAGTCATTAAAACACAGACCACCAATAGCTTAGCCTATGCTTGCCATAGTTTTTTCGACAAAGACGAGTCTTCTGTGTCATAACGTTGACTTCAGGCTGAGGATTTTTTTTGTTTCACTGACACTTGTCAGCAAAACACTTAGTCATTAAAACATGCCACTGATATTCTAACTTGTGGTTGTCATGGACTTTTTCTGACAAAGACGAGTCTTCTTTGTCAGAAAGTTGGCTCCAGTCTGAGCATTGTGTTGTTTCACAGTTGTCAGCAAAACACCGTGTCATTAGGACTCAGTGAGTGATTAAGACTCAGACTCATTAAAACATTAGGTCATTAAATCCCTGATCTCGTAAGTTGCGAATGCCAATGTATTTATGACAAGGACGAGTCTTCTTTGTCAGAAAGTTAGCTACAGTCTGAGAATTCCGTTGTTTCACAGTTTTCTGCAAGACACCGAGTCATTAAGACTCAGTGAGTGATTAAGACTCAGACTCATTAAAACATTAGGTCATTAAGTCACTGATTTCGTAAGTTGCGAATGTCAGTGTTTTTAATGACAAGGACGAGTCTTTTCTTTGTCAGAACGTGAGCTCCAGGCTGAGGATTTCTATTGTTCGCCCCTAATCAACAACCAAAAGCTCGCTCATGTTTCGAAGCTTCCTAAGGGGTCTTGCCTTGCAAGCAACTGATGCACAGGAACTTTGAGACCCGACGCGGTCGAGTCGTGTTTACGCACCAAAGGATGCGCTTTCTCGTTTCGCACTTACCCTCCTCGCCCATGTATGGAAGGAGGAGGAGGGAATGGGGCTTGCGTGACACGGACGCATTCGTTTAATCCCGCCCGCTCGTCGTCGCGGCAGCAGCCAAGCGTGGAGCGACGAGTACTGCGTACGGTTGTAAAGGAAGGTGAGCCAGAAGGCGGGAGAAGTGGGGGACCTGCGAGTTTTTTTCTGTACACGAGCGCACGATCAGCAGGAGTGAGTCGCGAATAAAAGAAGCTTCCTCGTGAGCTCAAGCCAAACGTGTCGGCACCACCTTTATCGGGCAGCAACAAATATTCTTATCGAAACATTCGCTAAATGCGAAACGGTGGCAGAATGAAAACGATTGAAGACAAGCCAGCGCCGACTATCAACTGATGGGAACTGGACCAATGGAACTGAAAAAAAAACAAAAACAAGGAAAACAAGCCAGAACAAGAGACAAAGGGGTCCGCCACGGTGGATCAGTGGCAACGATGCTCCGCTGCTGACCCGAAGGTCGTGGGTTCGATTGCGGCCGCGGTGGTCTCATTTCGATGGAGGCGAAGACCTACAGGCCCGTGTGCTGTGCGACGTCAGTACACGTTAATTAAAGCACCTCAGCTGGTCGTGATTTCCGGAGCCCTCTACTACGATGTGTCTCATAATCATTTCGCAGTTATGGCATTGAATAACTCGGCAAATTGTACATCATTAATTAAAAAGGAGGTCACTGTAGTTGGTGGATACATCAAGCAGAAAGGTGCTGCGAACCAGTGAGAAACGTGAGAATTATATCAGTTGATGGGATGGTTGTTGTTTTACAATAACGTTGGGTAATAAATAAGACTTGCTAGAGTTTTACGTCGCAAGACCATTTTACGATCATTAAGAACGCCGTAATAATAATAATTGTCGCGGTTTTACGTCCCAAAACCACGATGCGATTATGAGAGACGCCGTAGCGGAAGGCTCCGGAAATTTCGACCACCTGGGGCTCTTTAACGTATACACCTAAATCTAAGTACACGGACCTCCAGCATTTTCACCTCCACCGAAAATGCGGCCGCCGCGGCCGGGATTCGATCCCGTGACCTTCGCGCCAGCATTCGAGCACCATAATCACTAGACCACCGTGGCGTGTACCACGTGCAGTAAATAGTCAGCGTGATCAAGTTTACGCGGGACCGCGCGAACTGGATCACTTCGTGGCCGACTTCCTGTTCGAGGAGGTAGGCGGAGAGGCATGACACACTCGAAGGGCATTTCAGACCTTGTTTTTTATTTTATTTTTTTTTTTTTTTGGCGTGTGCTTGCCTCGAAGCTTCGCGTGGAGTCGTTGTTTGGGGTTTAGAAAGTGGCTCGACGAGGATGCCGCCGGCCCCCGCCGACTGTTTGGTCCTACGCCCCGCGCGACCTTTTCCTCTCAACTCCGCCTACGCTCCACGTTACGCATGCCTCGCGGACGGCGATGCCGCGAAGTTTTGTCCCCATTGCTTGTAAAGGGCTCTGAAACCACTACCTCGTTTTTGGAGCTTGCTCGGCAAGCTTCTTATGCTCGTGCCTTGTCCGGCGGCGGCGACGGCGGCGATGGCGCGTACACGCCGCTCAAAGCGCAGGCTTTCCGGTGATTTCAAGAATGCTCACTAAATGGCGGCGCCGCTCAAGGCGACGCACACCACTCTCGGCACGTGCGCTTCCTTTCTCTTCGCCGGGAGCTCACGCAGTGAGCACTCTTCGTTACCGCTCGGCCGCATGAACACCGCACAAGCCAAGGCAGCAGCGCGGCGGGCTCGCAACGAGCAGCAGCTGGGGCTCGCCGCCCGAGCGCCGCATGTAATGTGTATATAACAACGTTGTCACGTCTATATATGATGGTAGGAGATGTGTACGGAGGATTCGCGGGTTACCCGATCATCTCTGAGCAAGCTCCTCCAACATCATTCACTTTGTGGATATGGCGGTGATTTTTTCGAATTTCTAGTGGTTTCTTTTTCGACCGAAGGCGAGAAAGAAACCACTATCTAAGGCGTGATTTTCTCCTCGCCACTAATGTCTTCATAAAACACGTGTACAATGTCTGCACCAAGTGTTGAGCCTGTCGGAATTTCGCGCGCTTCGGCTCCACGCTGTTACCTCGACTTGCGCAGTCGAAATCGCACAAAAAACGAAGTGAGATCAGTCGATCGCGCACGATAGTCACGCGAGACAGGGCTGAACGGACGTGTGACTGCTAGAGAAAGCAGGTTAGGAGACAATTCGCAACTGATGTCCCTCGCGTATGGACCAATAGAGAGCTTAGTTCCTCCTGACATCACGTGCACAGACTACTGACGTCACGAATTCTGCCGAAAAAAAAAACGGGAAAGGCAAGGAAGAGAATAACGCGCTGTGAAAAATACAAAACAGTTCTTCGTATTTTCAGAGGTTCTTTAGGGGCCCTTTAACAAAGCGTCAGCCCCAGCAGTGGGCTCTTCGGATCCGGACCAATTTTTCAACTAAGAAAGTTTTCGTTCTGAGAAATCCGTACGGATTTTCTTGTAGCTTCCTGCTACGAGCGGGCGGACGTCAATTTCCGTTTCACTTCTCCTAGCAGACGTTTCCCATCAACCCTAAAGAGTAGAGGGCGGGGTGTGCCCGTATGACGTCACTGCCCTCTGGGGGGGGGGGGGATCGGAAACTGAACTGTGGATTGAGGAAGGCACAGAAATTAAATCCTTCATCACTGCGATCACAGTTTCAAAGAGCATTTGGGCGTAGCTCGTTTACGGCAGTGTAATACATGTCTGTAAGGAAGGAAGGAAAAAAGAGGAGGGAAAGGAAAGCCAGGGATGTTAACCAGTCTAGTAGGACCGGTATGCTACCCTACGCTGCGGAAAGGGGTGGGGGAGTTTTAAATATGGAGAAAGAGAGAGAGTGAGAGGACAGAGCATGCACACACAAAGTCACACTTCACAGTCATCACAGCCATAAGTCTATAATCGCCGGTGCAAGTCTGTTGCCTTTAAGAAGTCGAGCACTGCCTTCGTCGCCTTCACCCGCGATGACCTCTCTGGTCGACTTTCCAGAATGGTTTCTGCCGTCCATGGGTCTCTGGTCTATGCGAGCTACAGCGGTTGCTAGTGATGTTCTCTGCGCATTGTAGCGAGGACAGTCGCATAAGATGTGCTGTAGTGTCTCCTCGCTACCACTGTTGTGGCAAAAAGGGTTGTCAGCCATTTCGAATCGAAAGGAGAATGACTTCGTGAAAGCCACTCTCAGCCATAAACGGCTGAAAGTGTCTGCAAGAAAATGCAGCTGATATAGACTATTTTACGGAGGTCTTGACTGCCGCCATATTGGGCTGTTAACCTTTGTGTTTTGTATCTTTAACAACCGAACAAACACTGTTACGGTAGACGCACACGTATGAAAACGGTTGGGTTGGTGCACACGATGTTTCATGGCGTTAATAATTCACATCGAGATATACAGAAACAAGAAAACATCGCTTAACAGCCCAAGATGGCGGCGCCCAGATGTCTTACGGAAAATAGTCTATATGCGGCCTCTTCTGCAGGGGGCTGCTAAGGTATGCGGTCCCGGAGGTGCGGTGGAGGGGGGAAGGGGAAGTTGGGGGGAACTGAAGCTGGGGTATGGAGGGCGAGCGGTAGAGATGCCACAAGATGGAAATCGAAAGAAGGCAGAAGTTCAGGATAAGGAGAAGCGCTGAAGAGATGACGAATTCTTGAACAGTGTGTGACGCAGGGGGGGAACGTTTCGACAACCGCCTACACCAGTTTCTCCCTTGAAGCGGACCAGACCCTATGTCGAAACGTTTGCTCCGGCGTCACCCCATGTTCAAGAAGTTTTCATCGAAGATGGAATCGAGAAAAATATGCTTAGGAGTGGAAAGCCAGCATATATCTTGTTCAGTGTTGCGAGCATAGAAGCGTCGAAAGGTCTAGGATTGCTTGACAATACTTCGGCCAATAAGGCAGATGAAGCATAGTAAAAGACAGCTATGATAGAAAGAGACCGACCGACCGACCGACCGACCGACCGACCGACAGACAGACAGACAGACAGACAGACAGACAGACAGACAGACAGACAGACAGACAGATAGATAGATAGATAGATAGATAGATAGATAGATAGATAGATAGATAGATAGATAGATAGATAGATAGATTGAAAGCAAACGTATGACATGGTAGTTAAACATACGATTCAAAACTGACATCGCTATATGAATGCCGTGCTGCGCGAGAAGTCTACCATGCCAAAGTGGCTCTTCGTCATCGCGACCGTAGATGTGCACGGCGGTCGTGCGCGTGCAAGGACAAATGCAAATGAGTGCAGAACCTTTACCGGGCTGTCAAAAAGTCAACGATGCGCGCGCGGTGTTTTATTTATTCGTCCCGCTGTGATGTATGTATATGCGCGCACAACCATGCGCATCAAAAGTGCCGTAGTGGATCGTGAGTCACGCGATCGCTTCCCGCGAAATGCACGTCTGACTGTCGCTTGTGTGCAGTATTGGGAAACCTCCCGATATTGCACAGATGAGGCCTGCCGTAGGCAACAGCAGTGTGAAAAGCATCAACATTAATTTTGTTCTTTTGTGGGGTTTTACGTCCCAGAATCAAGATATGATTATGAGAGACGCCGTAGTGGAGGGCTCCGGAAATTTCGACCATCTGGTGTTCTTTAACGTGCACTGACATCGCACAGGACACGGGCCTCTGCCATTTCGCCTCCATCGAAATGCGACCGCCGCGACCGGGATCGAACCCGCGACCTCCTGGTCAGCAGCCGAGCACCCTAGCCACTGATCCACCGAGGCGGACGTAAAAAGCATCAACATTGTTGTGCCGGCTGGACAAAAAAAAAAAAAAAAAAAAAAAAAAAAAAAAAAAAAAAAAAAAAAAAGGTGTTTCACGGGTGACTGGGCTAGGCCTGGACGTCCCTTGGTGGCCGGGTCATGAAACTGCTAGACGGTGAATAAGGGTTTTTACCATCCAAACTCGCCGCCATGACTAGGAGTGGCGCTGGCTAACACTTCGATTATAGCACGCACAGAACTACTCTCTAAAGTCCACGGGGAAACAAATGGAAGCCGTAGCTCAGTTGCTGGAGCGTGGGACGCGTTAGCGAGAGGTTGTAGGTCCGCTCTCTTCCAATGACAAGTTGTTTCTTTGTACTCCTTAATTAATTTCGTATTATGTTATAATTATTACAGTACAGTTCAGCTAGAAATAATGTTCCCTGTGCGTTCCTTGGCTTCACTGTCCGTTGTCTACGTTAGGTAAAATGCTGTAACACCTATAGAATATTTTACGGATGGGTTTGAGTGCCGCCATTTTGGGCTGTTAACCTTTGGTGTTTTGCATCTTTAACAACTGAACGAACGACGTTACAATAGACGCATGGGCATGACAACAGTTCGGCTGGTGTACACGGGATTTCATGGCTGTATTAATTCGCGTCGCGATGTGCAAAAACAAGAAAACATCGGCTTAACAGCCCAAGATGGCGGCGCCCAGATGTCTTACGGAAAATAGTCTATAGGCCTGCCCTCCTCCCCCTCTTCCTTCCACCGGAACTAGGGATTCGCTCTATCATGTACAGTCTTGTTCACTATTAAAGGAAACACACCTCTATGTCATGGAACACTTTTACATTCGGCAAGCAGAGTAAGGTCGGTCACAATTGGGAAGGTGGTCGATACTCGATAGACATTCCAAGACTGTCTATAGACTGTGTCAATAAAGACTCCGCATTGGCTAGAGACCCATGGGGAAGATAGTCAAGAGGGTTGGAAGCAAGGTTTCAGAGCTGCGCAGACCATTTTCACTCGTTTCTCTGTGATGTAATGCGCATTTATGGTTTATCTTTTAGCATTGCTACTTGGCAAGTAGCAATGCGGTCGGTAAGACTGACAACCTCACAAGGAAATCACTAAAATGACGAAAAAAATATTTACTGGCTCGCAGATTATTTGAATACTTATTCAGCGCGGCCATCATTCCGTCTCTAATCACCTCCACGTCTATTTTCTTATCCACCGCACTCAAATACGTTAGTATTAAAAAGTCATATTAAT
>JALIZH010017157.1:467500-660000 GCA_030522465.1 Rhipicephalus appendiculatus | reverse complement strand
CGAGGGGCTCGTAGAAAAATCTTTTTTTACCGCATGGTTATAAGGGGTCCAGCCCTTTCTCCAGTACAGGTTAGACAACCGCAGATAGGGGGGGCGCAAAGGCAGCCCCATACACTGACATAATAGGGAGGGGGGGGCCGCTGCGACGAACCTTCCGCTCCCCCCCCCCTGAAGGGGAACCCTGCGCACGCTTATGCGCATATGTACGGCTATCACGGCTGCTTATCAAGGAATCGGATTACAATCGATGAGCTCAAGTTTCAGCCATGATGTTGATACTGTTGGACCCGTATCCCACGTGTTCTGTTCTCCTATCTCTCGATGCGGCACCGACGAGTAGAAGCAATTCAGCCAGTTACACGCTGTGAAAACCACCGGACAGTGAAACTATAAGCGCGAGAGTGTATGATTGGATAGCGAGATCACGTGCATCATCATCATCATCATCATCATGATTTAGCATCATGAGTCATTTCGTGTTATTTATTTCTTTGTTCACTCACCCCTCCCTCTGATCCGTGACCTGCGTGATGCCCACTACTACTACTGATGCTACTACTACTACGACTACTTCTACTACTGCTACTACTACAACTACTACTACTACTACTACTACTACTACTACTACTACTACTACTACTACTACTACTACTGCTGCTGCTACTACCACTGCTACTAATGCTACTGCTGCTGCTACTAATACTATTACTACTACTACGACGACGACGACGAATACTATTACTACTACTACTACTACTACTACTACTACTACTACTACTACTACTACTACGCGATGACGACAACGGCCCAGGGTAGTCTAAGACAGCTTCGCCGTAGAAAAGACCATCTACTCAACAACCGAGTGATTTGATCGACTCACATACGTACACCGTCCACAAATTTACTGAGAAGCTACGTGCGCACTTGACGACGTCAACCTTGACAGCCAATCTACAGCGAATCGCATCTCCGAGGGAAACCCGTCGCCGATTTCTCGCTCTCGCCCTGCACGCTACCTTGTACACTATAGCTCTCCTCACCTGCGGATGACACGAGAAAAGTAATGGCGCAACAGCATTCATCAAGGGTGTACGTCTCGCTCGATTGCGCAACGAACGTGATGCATTTGGAAAGTGCGTAAACACCGTCTCGTACGAGTCCCATGGAACACCAAGGATAAGGAGTAACCGGTGAAGAGACAACTTTCTTTCTTTCTTTCCTTCTTTCTTTCTTTATTTCTTTCTTACTTTCTTTCTTTCTTTCTTTCCCGTCATCGCTTAGTAGTAGTAGTAGTAGTAGTAGTAGTAGTAGTAGTAGTAGTAGTAGTAGTAGCAGCAGCAGCAGCAGCAGTAGTAGTAGTAGATGTAATAGCAGTAGTAGTAGTAGTAGTAGTAGTAGTAGTAGTAGTAGTAGTAGTAGTAGTAGTAGTAGCAGCAGTAGCAGTACTAGCAGAGGTAGTAGCAGTTCTTTTTTTCCTTCCTTTCTTTCTTTCCTTCTTCCTTTCTTCCTTTCTTTCTTTCTTTCTTTCTCTTTCTTTCTTTCTTTCTTTCTTTCTTTCTTTCTTTCTTTCTTTCTTTCTTTCTTTCTTTCTTTCTTTCTTTCTTTCTTTCTTTCTTTCTTTCTTTCTTTCTTTCTTTCCCTGCTTGCGTGCGTGCGTCGTTCAAGCTAAGTGCCAAAAGAGTATCGATGTCGAAATCACGTACTCGGCTTGGCTCAATCTTTCGAACTCGCCGGGTTATTGCCTCGCCTCGACTTTCCAGGACGCGCAGGCGCAACAGAAAGAGAACACAAAGAACTAAGAAGGTAGAAGAAAGGCCGCCAGCCACGAAGGCGAGATGACGAGCTCTCGTGAAAGGACGGTGCAACAGGGACGACCATTTACGAAACGATGGTGAATGTGTACGCAAAAGCGAGTGTGTGATGCAGGTGCGTAGGTGTATGCTTAACAGGTGACATGCAGGGTGGAAACTGGAAGGCATATATGACACACGTGTAGTTAGAACGTATAGTATAGGGGACTGTAAGTGCTGTAGACGAAATAGTACAGGGGACTGTAAGTGCTGTAGACGAAATATCTCATCACGGTTGAGGAATTTGAGCCCTTAGGAAGTTCCTGCGGTGAGTAACGACCTTCGAAGGAATGCGGCTTCTGAGGTAGCGAGGTTCGCTTTTGTCAATCGCGATGGCATGCGGCGGTAGGAAAACAAAAATTAAAGGGGTCCGAACATCGTAAGCAAGGAGAAAGATTTTTCCGTTAAGTTATTGCAAGGGGTGCTGATTAATCTCCCCCGGATGTGCATGCCAATATTCTTACGACGAACCAGTGTTTTCCATGCGTGAACGGTTAGTTTAAGGAAAAGAACAGACCAGGCTTACTCATTGGAAATGTTTTACGAGGTGACATACTCAGCACAATCCGGGAACGTTACCGGAGCGGAATACTCGCGGGTCATCGTGCTAAACATGAGGGAGTGTAGTGAGAATACCATTGTGGTGTGTTACATTTAGATGATTATCCACTGACATCCACAAGCACCTGGTCGCCTTTCCTGGTCACCTGTCCTTGCCACTGCTTAAACATGAGGGAGTGTACTGAGAATACCATTGTGGTGTGTTACATTTAGATTATTATCCACCGACATCCACAAACGCCTAATCGCCCTTTGCTGGTCACCTGTCCTTGCCTCTGCTTCCATGGTCAAGATCAAATCCGTTGGCCACATTGCCTTGTAAAATGATTTCCAGACTTTTCATACGGAAGCACAAGTACCGTCAGTGCACGAAGAGCAAGATGGCGCGTGTACATGCATCATATATGTTCCTGTAGCTGTGAATGTTTTCTTTTGCCTCGGAACGTTAGCGGTCAGGACAGAATGCAACACTGGTGACAGAATCGGACATAGCGACGCAACCAAATGCTCGCGGCGAGAGCATTCCGACGGCGTTATTTCCTGCAACGGTCAGAGCTTTTTGTTACCACGGCGTTTCTGCTTTAACGGCAACACCCGAAGCATGCCATGACGGCTCGGCGCGGGTTTCAGAAACCGGCCAACGGAAATCAGTCCGCTGCACGGTTACAGCAGTTCTGCAGAGGGCCTGGCGAATGTGTCTGGCACTAGGAATCTATCTCCACAGCACGTCCAGAATGAATGAATAAACTTCATTTTAAGCAGAAAAAAAAAAAATCAGCTCGTGGGTTACTCGTCTCGTATTGCTGTAAACATAGTCGATCGTCAGCACGTTTCTCATAACGATGCAATCGTTTGTAAATCAACGCGCTGTCGAAAGGCTTTGTTTTGAAAATAATTGGCAGAAATTCACTTGAATTTGCCGGGGTTAATTCAGCGCGCCTATTCTAGTACACAAAACAACCCCTGAAAGGGGTACGCTGTAGATTACACATGAATTACAAACAAGTATGTTTTACTCAACTTTAACGACAACCTCTGTTTCACAAGCATGCTACATAGGCCACAAATTGCACATTCAAAAATGAAGATCGCGCATTCTTTCCTATATGCACTTAAGTACACGTGGTTTGGTATCTCCGTAAAATCGCCGATGTACAAAAATACACGCATGGTTTCACGAAAATATCCTTGTCCATGTTTCAAATCATCTACGTTTATCTATGGAAAGCAATCCATGTTTCAAAAATACATAGCAAACCATGCGCATTTCTGTGCCTTGAGGTAAGAATCTCGTGACCTTCAGGTTTGTTGCATGTGCAATCTAGTGACCTAGCTCAGGCTTGCTCATAGACGTGCGCAAGGAGGGGGGGGGCAGGTGGGCGAGAGGGGGGGACCGCAAAGCCAGCCCCATACATTGACATAATAGGGGGGGGGGCGCTGCGACGAACCTTCGCCCCCACTGAGGGGAACCCTGCGCACGCCTATGCGTGCGGAGAGGAGGGGGGAGCGAAGGGCCGGGGCATTCCTCCCCTCCCTAATCATTTGAGGAGGGGGGGGGAGACAAGTCTGCCCATATGCCTTTACAAGAAGGATCTGTCCCGTAATTTTTTTTTTAACGTGCATGGTTATAGCCACGCAAGATTTTGACTGTAGTGGCGGCCGAACACCACTGATGTTGCATTGAAAGAAACTGCTTGCTGCCCACTTTTACCTCCGGAAAGGCCGCGGACCAACGGTAGGCCTTTGCGACAAACACGCGATTGGTCCATATTTATTTTGGCATCCATTGCGACGCTTGTTCTCCTTCGAACTAGACCAGCGAGGGGGAAGGGAGCTGTGATTAGACTTCATCCGCCCCCCTAATGGAAAACCTTGCGAACGTCAATCAATCAATCAATCAATCAATCAATCAATCAATCAATCAATCAATCAATCAATCAATCAATCAATCAATCAATCAATCAATCAATCAATCAATCAATCAATCAATCAATCAATCAATCTTAATTACAAGCCAATAAAGTATACAGACAAGGGTTCCCAAAGTACTAGACTGCAACGGGATGTTTTACTGGAATCAATCGTATAGCTAGGTTTTTTACGCCTACTCAACTTTTCATCATCCTTCCCTCGTTCTCTCCAGGAAGTATTAATTAGGCGATTGATGATTAGCGAGTAAGGTAAACGCTTGCGAGAAGCAAGGGAGAGAGTGTCGAGATGCCAAACCAAAAGGTTGGTCAGATAAAGCTCGTTGGGCGAGTTGGCTTTTGCATGATGAATGTGGGAATGTGCTTGAAAGACTTTAACACAAGTTGAGAACAAGATCGACATAGAGCAATACGCGCGCCCACATTTTATTTAATTTTATTTATTTAAGGTGCTCGCAGTGCCGAACGGCGTTCCGGAGAGGAGTGGTTAACACATGCACATTATACAATGTTATGCAAGGCAGCTTGTATAGATGAATGGTTCGGGTTGTTGGCGACGGAGGCGGGGAGGTAGTTCCATTCAGATTCTGTCTTTGGCTGGAATTTTTCTGGCAACTTAGCACTTGGACCTTGCAATTTGTGGTCGATTCGCGTTGATGTGATTGGCAAAAAAGTTTGCTCATTCTTTTCTTATCGACTCGCAGAATGCGGCGGAAACCTGACGGCACTGTCGCGGCCAGCCCGCCTCTACAACCCTGGCTACCCGAAGGCTTACGAGTCCAACCAGCTCTGCCGATGGGTCATCACCGCCGACGGAGACATCACGCTGCACTTCGTCAACGTCGAGATCGAAGATTCGCCCGGATGCGAGTACGTCACGCGTTGTTATAGCAGGACGAATCGGCTACGGCCAATCACTGTGTGTTTACGGAAGGCTGTGCAGGGTGTCCAATCAGCAGCGCGGTTGTTGAACTATAGGAAGATACATAGGAAAAATGATTCCATTCGAAAAATAAATATTCATTTACTTGCACGCACAGAGATGGGAACTGACGGATGCATGGCAGTGTCTCTGTTGCGTAGTTTGAGTCGCAGTTGTCAATTCTTTGGTCTGCGTGACTATACTCATACTCATACCGTGACTATACTCATACCCGCGGCACTTAGAGATATATAATCACGGGAATACATATATTACAGCTTGTTCTGCTCAATAAAGACCAGCAGATATCTTATAAAAGATGACAGTGGAGTAACGGGCTAATGTCCATAGGCGTGCTGAAGATTCTCCGTTTGTGTGAGGGGCGGAGTTTCATTGCAGCCCCCCCCCCCCCACCCCTCCATTGGTCGAGTCCAAAGCACATGTTTCAGAATGAATGAAAAATGAAAAAAAAAGCGATGACGTGCTTCTGACAATGACCCGCATTTAGTCCCTGGCCTTCCGGAAGTAAACGGAAGTAAATGCAACATCAGAGGCGTTCGGGAGAAAATGAAAAGAATATTGAAATGAAAACCCCGGAGAACCCTGCGCACGCCTATGGTTTGTATTGTCAGCGTGTGGTCTCCTTTATCACCTTCATTCCCTTCCAACGCTTTTCGCACAATAAGATATCTTTTTCCGTGATTGAACTGATGTACTCGCCGTATTTAGATTCTGGTGTACTAAGCGTTTCTGGTTCGTGCAGGTACGACAACATCGTCGTGCTCATCGGGCCCAAGCAGGTGCCCATGGGCAAGATGTGCGGCACCATCACGAACCGCACCATCGCCACCAACTCCACGGCTGTCACGGTGGTCTTCAAGTCTGGACGAATCGTACGAGGAGAAAGGCTTCTACCTGGAGTTTTCAGCGGACACCGGGGTAGCAGGTGAGCAACAATAACCGTAATAGAGAATAGCTTCTCGTTAAGTCTGTTGGTGTCACTGAGAAGCACCCACGTTGTGGACTGCAGCAGACTCAGAGACAGAGAGAGAGAGGGAGAGATAGACAGATACACAGACAGATACACAGACAGACAGATAGATAGATAGATAGATAGATAGATAGATAGATAGATAGATAGATAGACAGACAGATAGCAGTGGCGTAGCCAAGGGGGGGGTTTCGGGGGTTCAAACCCCCCGAAATTTTTCAATTTTGCTTGCGTATATATACAAGGACACATACAAACGCACGCGCGAACATACATAAGGTATGGTTGAACCCCCCCCCCCCCCCCCCCCTGAAAAAAATTTCTGGCTACGCCCCTGATAGATAGATAGATAGATAGATAGATAGATAGATAGATAGATAGAGTGAGAGAGAGTCGCTCCTTGTTGGGTCTGTTGATGAAGAACATTCATGTTGTGAAGCGCCACAGATCACAAGAGCTGATTGTATAGATAGAAAAAGAAAGGGATATAACTTGTTTGCCTTGACTGCTCGATATAGTGTGGGTCAGTTTCTATACCTTGCATTCGGAGCGCAACTCATAACTTCGTATTGACTAACGGGCTGTCAGCACGCTCGACGAGAAGGTTTCTAATAAATGAACATTTGTCTCTGCGATTACTCATCTACGTAATTTCATCAATGGCCAGCAACAAAGACGATAATCAAACAAACTAACGAATCAATCAATCAATCAATCAATCAATCAATCAATCAATCAATCAATCAATCAATCAATCAATCAATCAATCAATCAATCAATCAATCAATCAATCAATATTTCGCTCTCGCACATGACGCTATATGCAGAGATCTCGGAGAACGCGTGTGGGGACACCTTGACTGCGGAGGAGGGCAACGTGACCAGCCCTGGCTACCCGTTCGAGTATCCGGACAACAGCAGCTGCTGGTCGCTGATCAACGTCGAGCCCGGCCGGGTCATCGTCATGAGATTCAAGGTCATCGCGCTCGAATTCGACGAGACGTGCGCCTTCGACTTCGTCGAGATCTTCGACGGCCCCACCGAAGGTGCGTATGGAACGCTGCTTCTGCGTGGTTGTTAGCTTGAAAAATTCTCGCCGACGGGTTGCCTCTGGAGCCAAGGTTTCGACAAGTGGGCTTGTCTTCTTCGAAGTTGCAACTGCCTGCCTTAGTGCGTGTTTGTGTATGCTTCGTACCCTCTCCCCCAACCCAAACAAAAGAGGAGGAAAGGGCACTTGACCGGTACTTGCCCTTTCCTAGGTGATGGTGGTGATGATGTTGCCACAGGCGGCGTTAGCCTGTCGGACCTGGCCGGCAATCACTCCGCACATAGGCAAGCATAAGGGGGGGGCAGAGGTGGGCACCCCCCCCCCCCCTAATTACCTAGGAGGGGGGGGCGCAATGTCTGCCCCACAAGTGTACTCATTATAAAAGACGGCGTGCAAACACGGACACAAGAAAGATGTCACCACAGACGCCGGCTAACAACTGAAGAGGCGCACAACGGCGGAAAGGAAAGAAGGGCACGAAAACTTATCTGCGCAAGCCCATGCAATAGGCGAACCTATCAATCCGGCACGCGTGAGGGTCTGCGTGAAACATATCTGTTAAGGCATTGGATTTTATCTTTATGCAAGTTAATCGACGGTTGGCTCACGCATGCACTGCCACTATTGTCGATATGCCATGCCTCAATCAACAGACTCGTTTCGTCATTCCTATGCCGGTACAAAATTGCACATTCATCGAATTTTGCCATGCACTTATACTTTCGACTATGTGCAGGTTTTTGACAATGATGGCGGCCGAAGGCTTCAGAATTTGCAATCCAAAAACATGTTTACTTCCCAACTTTAATTCAGGAAAGCATGGGACCAAAGGCACGTATTTTGTGAAGCACGTCACCGCTACACCTTCTGTTTTTTTTATCCATTGTTAAGCGTATTGGACTCGACTAATGGGACGGGGGGGGGGGGGGCGCTGCGAAGAGACTTTGTCACCCCCCCCCCCCCCCCCCGCCCCTCGAAGGGGAACCCTGCGCACGCCTATGGCTCCGCGTGAGTGACCCTTTCCATGCAGAATATCTCACCATACATCACTTAAACCTGTCTCTCGCAGAAAACATAAAACAATAGCAGCCACTTTCTTGAGACTCATCCGCACACCCTTCGGAAACACAATCTCTTCAGAGAGTCCCTAGCGAAACCCTCGTTTCTTCATATTGCCCATTAATCGCTCCCTTTCAGAGCAAAAGCGGTTCCAGGACCAGATGACGTGGTCTGTATTCCCAACTTCATTGCACTCTGAACACAATGGGGAAAGATAATCCATTACTTTACTTTAAGCATCAATATGCCGATTGCGTTTTACTCAACCCTATTGCTCTTTCCTGCTCTTGCTGATTTCCAGCGAGATCTCACAACAGCCTTCGCTGTAACACACGATTAGGAAGGAAAACACAGAAAACGACGCATCATGGAAACCCTAGAAAGTTAATCGAAATGCACAATCACGAATGTAATAAGAAAAGTCGGGCTGTAGGTCAACATGTTGACGCGTTTTGTTTGTACATTACAGTGACCTTGATCTACGTGTTCTGCACCTTGCAAATGACCTGTGACGTGCATGATAAAAGATCGATGCTGTCAACGACTCGCCTAATGACTTGCTCAATGACATCCATGCTAGAACCTCCGAGCGTAAGCATATGCGCATAGAGATCGCAACAATCTTTTGCTGTTTTCTTCAAGATGACTCTCATTGGTTTGCCTACTTCTGCTGGAACTCCCAGGATAGGATCCTTTGCTTTTAGCTTATATGAGTGACGTGCGTGCCTAAAGCTCGAGGCTCCTTAATGACTTGCGCAAGGACTTGCTCAATGACATCTATGCTAGAACCTCCGAGCGTAAGCATATGCGCATAGAGATCGCAACAATCTTTTGCTGTTTTCTTCAAGATGACTCTCATTGGTTTGCCTACTTCTGCTGGAACTCCCAGGATAGGATCCTTTGCTTTTAGCTTATATGAGTGACGTGCGTGCCTAAAGCTCGAGGCTCCTTAATGACTTGCGCAAGGACTTGCTCAATGACATCTATGCTAGAACCTCCGAGCGTAAGCATATGCGCATAACGATCGTAACGATCGTAACAATCTTTTTTCTTCCATTCCAGACTCTCCTTCGTTTCGGCCGCTTCTGCGGGGACTCCCAGAAGCGGATCCTTCGCTCGACGAGCAGCAGCGTGCTGGTGCACTTCAAGTCTGACGACCTGCTCAGCAATCGGGGCTTCCTGCTTCCAGTACGAGAGCAACAGCGGCGGCATCAAGGTCAGCCACGACGGAGGTAAGCGATGCCTGGAAAACCACGATGACCACCGCCGACTGCGTCAACGATCGTACCGTTTCCTGCGGTTTTTGTGTGTACACTTGTTTTGTTTGATGTCGTTCTGACGGCCGTAAGGCATAAGGGGACCATACACAGAAACAAGTAAACAGGCAGCGGCTGAACATCATTAAGGAAATGTTATTTCCCATAGCGACGCCGGAAATGCTTGGGCATGGAAAACATTTCATGCTACCCTACGCTGTGGAAAGGGATGGGTGAGTTTGAAAGTTAATGCTGTAATGAAAGAGAGAGAGAGAGCACGTAAATGACTTCACAGTCGGTCACATTCTGTAGTTCAAAATAAGCAAAGCTGTAATCGGGAAGCGAATGGCATGTATGTTTTTCGCGGCACAAGGGTGAATGACTTTGTTATCGATGTGAGGTTATCTTGACAAGCCTTATCTGTACGATGATAACATGTAGGGGTTTCACGTCCCGAAGCCACGGTATGATTACGAGGGACGCCGCAGTGGAGGGCTCCGGAAATTTCGACCACCGGGGGTTCTTTAAGAGAGAAGAAATGGTAGAGAAGGAAAGGTAGGGAGGTTAACCAGTCCAGGATAACCGGTTTGCTACCCTGCACGAGGGAAGGGGATGGGAGAGATTGAAAGAGAGAGGGGAAAGAGTGGAAAGAGAGAAAAAGATAGCACATAGCACAGCACACACACAAACAAGCAGTCAGTGACAGTCCATCACGCTGATGTGGTACGCGACATCGCGGTCAGAGCCGCTTCTACAAGTTCGTTTTTCTTAGAAACCTCAGTAGTTCCTTGGTCACCTTCAGATGCGATGTCCTCTGTGGACGAAATGCAAGGATAGATTCAACAGAGATTTGTCTATTGTCACGGTCCGCTAGAACGGACGCCAGTGACTGTCTCTGAACATCATATGCCGGACAGTCACACAGGATGTGGCGCAGCGTCTCCTCGCAACGACAGGCATCGCAGAGAGCGTCGTCGGCCATCCCAATGCGAAAGGAATAAAATTTCGTGAATGCCACACCTAACCATAAACGATAAAGCAGTGTGGCATCGCTTCGGCGGAGTCCAGTGTGCTCCTATATCTAAGTACACGGGCCTCTAGCATTTCGCTTCCATCGAAATGCGGCTGCCGCGGCCGGGATTCGAACCCGCTTCCTTCGGGTCAACAGTCGAGCACCATAATCAATAGACCGCCGCGGCAAGTTTGCCCTGACGAAGACGAGACCACTTGTCGAAACGTTGCTTCCCTGTTCAACGAATCTTTCCCCTGAACTTCTGTATGGTCTAGATTCATTTTATTAAAGGTACTTGAGTTAATAAAATGAAATTAAATATATTATACCTTGCACCGATATGTCCACAAGCTGCACTGTTCAAAAAGGATTTGTTTGAGCTGAGGAGGATAGGGGCTCTGACAGCAAGATTTCAAAGTGCACTCTAGAAAAAAAAAGTAATAGTGGAAGTGACCACGTGTACGGCATAATAATTAGTTTTTCACCTTCATTACCGCGGATCAGGCCTCGCACAGAAAGATAATAACACGCAGTCTTGAATATTGCCACGCAGGTACGACCTCGAATAATGGGGACTTCCCTGAGGTACTAGTTGCCCAACGGCTCCTACAGTTAGTTAGAATTTCCAAGTTTCCGGTTGCGCTGTAGCCTTATTAGCCACGTGCGGCGCGGAAACATCTGTAGAGCAGTAGAAATAAAAGAGAAAAAAAAAACCCCGATGGTTTTCGCGTTTCACTAACTCCAAGGTCACCTCACAGCTTAACGTGGGGAAGAACCGGGAGACGCGGAGAAAGCTCGTTGCGAATTTGCAGTATACCTTTTTTGTTCACTTGTTTTCAGGTTTTATACTAGCGCATCTGACTCTTCATTCTGGTGGTAGCAGTATAAGAGTACCGCATAACTCAATCAAGATGTAATCGCATTCTCTCAGTGAACACAATAACCTCTATGTATATAGGAGGTATACGGCACGCACTATATAGCACCCACAAAATTTTATTTTAATGACGCCATTTAAATGTACATGCGTTCCTGAAATTTGCTATTGATTGTCTTTTAAACATAGACACAGGACATTCACCTTAATATGAACATCCAGATCATGCTGTCCAATCTGATGAATTTTCGTAGTTCGCTGGGAACCTTCTCATCGAATTAGGATCTTCCTTGTTCACTATAAATTTAATATTCTGCCTATATTTCCGTTTGTTTGCCTTATTCTCTTCTCGATGCGCATTATTCTGCACAGAAATGTTTATACGCATACTATCCAGTTATTGTTCCTCACATGGTTCGTTTTCATTGTGCTTTTTTATTCATTTGTACGCCAGCTGTATCTACAGCTATCTGCCCCATATTAAACTAATGACAAACCAACAACAGCTCCCTCTAAGAGTTATTACTCTGATGCTTCCTTTTGTAACTCTTTATACTAACACACTTGCGTCTTTTTATGCTAATGCAAACGTGATATTTTCAATCTAACACAACGAATCCGTCCTTGCCATGATCACATGACCGATTACCTTCAATATTTTTCTTATTGCGATAAATGCTTGCCCTTGAGGCATAATTCTTGATGCGTGCACGTGTACAGTGGGTTGCAAGGGCTGGGTTATGTATGAACTGAAGCGGTGTTTTGTGGAATCCGTTATCATGTATCCAGTGGTAATAGCTTGTCGTGAGCATTGGTTCGCAAAAAATGTTTAGCTCACAGAGACTCACTCAAGAAATATATTTTGCGCTTAGGGCTCACTCGGACCCAGCCTCACCGAAATTTTCCTCAACCGGACTCACTCGGACTCAGTCTCACTACAATTTTTCTCAACTGGACTCACTCGGACTGAAAGTCACCAAAATATTAGTCAGCTGGACTCACTCAGACTTACGGCTCAATCTGAGTATGAGTGAGTCGTCTCATAGTGAGTTTGCCGACCTATGGTCATGGTGTTGCAGCGGAAACCGGCTTGCAGTAGGAGACAGGAGTTCAGTATCATTTACCCACGTATGGATTGGTATAGCTAGTTCGAGAAGACTGGCTCAGGCAGGCAACGCTTGAGCTTGTGAACTGGTCCATCCAAGTGACGAAGAGTGTAACTTAAATGTGCTGTGATGCCCTGTGTAGGTTGCGCCGTGGCGTCCGATGCGGAGAACGGCACCGTGGCCACGCCCAACTACCCGAACAGGTACCCGGCCTCGGCGCACTGCCTGCTCGACCTGGAAGCTCCGCGGGAGGCCAAGGTGGCGCTGCGGTTCGTCGACTTCTCGCTCGAGCCGGACGAGAACTGCACCTTCGACTTCGTCGAGATCTGGGACGGACACCAGGACGGTACGTGAGACTAGGAACTGACAGTTCATGGATTGAAAAACCACGTTAAAAAAGTGTCGCAGGGCCCCTTGAAAACCTGTAGTTCAGCTTGGTTTACAGCACTTGTTGTTTGGCTCTCCATAAAGAGGTTTGCCTTAGAAGGATCTACGTTGCACTTCTCCAAAGACATCTCCAGATGAAAATGTAAGATGTTTAAACTTGATTACGAGCAATATCGGTTTGACCCTTCGACAGCGACTGTATTAGTCTCAAACCCATCGTTAATTTGTATTCTCAAATATACTAAGCCTAACCAGGCAGCCATATTTTCACACACGTTCGGTTACTTTCTATTCATACAGAGGTAAGTTTAACCAGATGGCCGTCACTGAAGCTGAGAGTTGCTGAAAACGAAACCTGAGACACGGGTATTAACTAGAAGTTCTTGCTTGCCTCTTTAATCCCAAGCGCTGCAGCCGCACGCACACGCAAATCGTTTTCCACACCGAGAAATAAATGCGTATTCGTTAAGGGGATTTCCCCATAAAACCCGGTAAAGTGGCTGCAACTACGTCTCTTTAGGCAACGGTGTCGCTCGAGAAGACTAGTTAGCAAGGGCTTGTCCTGTACCATATACGTGTACATAAGAAAAAAAAACGTTTATATCTTTTGCCAGTGTCAGCTATAAAAAAAATCTTTTCGCGTCCCACTCGAGGAAGGTCGAGTTGCCTCGTGCCACAGGCAGTTGCTATTTGATTTTTATTTTTTAATGCTTTGTTCAATTCTCTTTGTGAGTTGAACAATGAACACGCAGAAACCCATTTTTCTCTCCTGTATGGCCGCGACACAAGGATACAGTGAAGAGGTTTCCGTTTGTCGCTATTACGTCGTGTCGCGCGCTTAATATTCTTCCTTTTCAGGGGCAGTCCACGCGTTTTCTTTCTCTTCTTTTTCTCCTCAGTAGCCATTGCTTCACGCCAGCCTTTACTTGGCGACTGGTCTGCTCTTTTATATTCAATCATCGCCGGCACGGGGCCTACCCAAGCGCGGAAACACCTTTTGATATCTTCTCCTCCCCCAACTCTTTTTTTCTTTCTCTTTCACTCACACGCTCTCTCAAGACACCTTTTGATAACCTCTCTCTCTTTCACACACACACACAAAAACAAACACGCACGCACGCACGCACGCACGCACGCACGCACACACACACACACACACACACACACACACACACACACACACACACACACACACACACACACACACACACACACACACACACACACACACACACACACACACACACACACACACACACACACACACACACACACACACACACACACACACACACTCTCTCTCTCTCTCCTTGAAAACACCTTTTGATATCCACTCTTTCTCTCTAGCTTTCTTTTCTCTTCCTCTCTTTCGCACACACACTCTCTCGAAACACCTTTTGACATCTGTTATCTCTCCCCCCACTTTTCTCTCTCTGTCTCTCTTGTACACACAAGCACTCCCTCGATACACCTTTTGGGAGCGGCTCTCTCACTCTCACCCAATTTCTTTCCTCCTCTCTCTCTCTGTTCAGGCCACTGGTCACGCAATGGTCGTGTTTTTTCCCGCATCGTTTGTAAATGCGCAGCTCGTTCCCCACGTGCGCGCTCCTTCGGCCGCTGGTAACGGGTTTGCTACCGTTTTTCTTTTCCTTACGAAAGACGCCATCGGCGTGGCGGTCGTCGCTGTGTGCCAGCCCAGTGTGATCTGGTTGGCTTAAACTTCGTTTTCTTCCTGCGGACGTACTTGCCTCGTCCTTTCTGGAAAGTCCTGACGAAGACCAAGGCTATATCCTGCGCCCGCCGTCAGGCTTTCTGATATCGAATGGCTTGTTGTAATACACGATTCAATGTCATCACAGTTTAGCGCACGTTGCATCTCTCGCCAAGTCGTTCGCAAGTGCTTTACTTATGAATGCATTTATAAGACATACACACCTTCGCAATCAGCATCTGTTGAGCAGATCTCACTGGTACTCACACGCTCGTGGTGTCGGTAGGAGTCGACAGTGTCTCGGCGATAGATAGGTGGCGAGTTCTTCAGTTAATACTGCTGGATAGAGCAGTTAACGGTAGCTTAGACATCCGAAGAGGAAAGCATCGTTGACGTACAACAAACGACAATATTTATTGAAATTATAACGGCGACGACATTTCCGCTCCTCTCGTAATAACCATTTCGTTGAGGGCCATCGTTTGGCATCGAGAAATTCGTAAACGTAATCCGATCTGCGCACGTGGTTGAGGCGATACGTTTATCGCCTATAGGCTGTTGCGTAGTCGAATTGTTTCACATTGATTGCGAAGACAAATGATCGGGTCATCGCATGGTCAAGACAAAGTGGTGGCAAGTTTACACCTCCATTTGCAAGAAACATAAAGGTGGTGCCGCAAGTATCGTTGCGACTGAATTTCTGAATGTTAGCGGTTTCCAAACGAATGATCGAAATAGAACATTCAGTAGTCTATTTAAAAGAAGTTCTGCGTGAATGAGAACATGGGGCTTGAAATGCAGTATTTGGGAATCGACTAGTGAGGCCCGAAACACATATGTAGGCCCACATGAACAGAAAAAGAAAATCTGTAGTGAGAAAACAAGAACAGAAACAAAGACCTTAATTCTGTAAGTGCTGCGCACACTGCGACAGTCTGCCCGGGGGAGATTGGCGGCACTTTTTAGGAGCGAAGCTCCTTAGGCCGGCACCCCACCGTCGCCGTCGCCGTTGAAGCTCCCTGGCACGGTGCGAGCTGTGGCGTCTCCCCCTCACGCGGGAGGATAAATGAGCTTTATGAGCGCTGGAACGCGGATGGCGTCTGCACGATGCGCAAAGCGCGAGTACGAACGCATGCGAAACGGAGGCAGATTAGTCTTCCTCTCCCTCGTTCTTCGACTCTGCCCTCTCCCCTCAAACCGACGAACGCGCGAAACCATCGCTTCACTCTGTCGTCCGCGCAGTAGGTTGGTCCGTTGCCTGGACAATGAAACGCCGAGCGCGCCGAACGCTGCGTGCGTTCCATTTCTAAGGAGCTTCGCTCATCGGTTGTATTCGTACACGGAACAACTGCTAGTTTTTCTTATTTTTGGTATTATTCCAGGATGGAGGTCCCTGGGAAGACTGTGCGGTGACAAGGGCGAAATGAAGGAACTGGTGACTTCCGAGAACCGCATGCGAGTAAAGTTCTACAGCGACAACTTCTCCGAGTTCCGAGGCTTCTTCGCAAACTTCTACCTCGTCTCTGCGGTCGGTAAGTGTGTAAATAGACTTGGAGAAAGAGACCCAGGGTTTCCCGATTACGTGTATGATGTTCACTGGGTACTTATGGAGTTAGTGGTGTTGCTATAGGCGGGGTGAGGCAGGCAGACATGACTGGCAATCACTCAGTCGTACACGTGCCGTTGGAACAGCCAAAAAAGTGGCCAGACTGATTTGAAATAGTTGACTTGTGTGGTAAACATAGGGCCTCCCGTATTTTCATAGAACCTCGGCAGATCATCGTACTGGAACACTAATGGAATCCATGGATGTATAGATGGACAGAAGGAACTCGGAGGTGGTGACGTGACACGGACTAAGCAGTAGGCCATGTGTGATAGCAAAAAAAAAAAGAGAGGGAGAGAAACGAAGGGGAAAAGCAGGGAAGTTAACCAAGCTTTAGCTTGGTTGGCTACCCTACACGTCATGGGGTGGGGGAAAGGGGGAATGATAGATTAGATAAAGGAGAAAGAACAAGAGAAATAAAAAAGAAAAGATGAATAGTTTGCGAGAACACACATAACCCGACCTCGCGCTAAATGTTCACAAACGCTCCTGAATTCCGCTCACTTTCCAGTCGCTCAGTAGGGCTTTAGTGGCCTTGTGAATGCACGAACGAAACCGTAGGCCAAGGTCCCAGGATCTTCTTTTCTGAAAGCGGTTTTCTATGACGACGATCGAGTTTGGCTCCTAGAACATTTCATCGAGTATGGCAGGATGGACAGTGGCATAAATTTGCTCAATGGTGTCATCACAGCAGCAAAAGTTGCATGCCGCCCTATTGGTCCATTCCAATGAGATGATGGTTCATTATCGGCCTTCTAGGTTGCACTGTGACGACAACACACGTACGACTTCACGTGTGCCATAGAAGCACTGGGTGCGTTGATTAGACAGACAACAGTGACAACAGTGGCCACTGTTAACGGAGGAACAAATACAATTCTCACCATGCGGAAAATATTGCAATTTCGGGGTTTTACGCGTAGCGTAGAACGATTTACATGCACGCAGAGCAAGTGGGTTATTTTTGGTGAATGGTCACCGGCAGACACGTAAGGTGTACTTTATTTATAGGGGAACCGAATTAAAAAATGCATGAAGTTTGAAGAAGGGCACCACCTTTATAAAGCCTGTCCTGGTATCTTTCTTGTCCCGTGTTCTTTTTTGCGCTTTGGTTTACGAAGTTCTTGGGCAACTTTGATGAGACTCCGCAGACACGGGAAACAGCTGAGGATTCATAAGCAAGGCGCCATATATTGGCCAATTCGTAGTTAGCAACTACGACCGCACGTTTCTAGTTGGCAAACTGTCACCGTATTTCGGAGTTGAGACATCACAAACGTTTATGCTGCGCAGGTAAACCGGAAGTGGAAGATGCCAAGACGGTGATTATGCGCAAGAACTCGCTGGTTCCGGCCCGGGAACTGATCGAGGAAATCTCGCCCGACGAGACGGTGGCAGGAGACGACCAGAGAATCCTCAAATGCATTCCCAAAGTTCCAGGATCCAAGGTCAAGTGGTAAGCATCGTTCTTCGCAAAATACCAAGCGTCGAACAATTTATAGGGCCACCATTGCCCAGTGAAGGGAACGATACATGAGCACAGATAAGAGCTACAACACCAACTTACCCTCTCTAATGTACAGTCGTGAACAATATGAAAGGTAACACTCAGTTCACGTTTAAGCCACTGTTGCTGGTGATGTACCGGATATGAATCGGACGCATTGACTTGCAAGAGGTACCGTTGCGCTTGAGCATCTAGTGTTATACACACTTTTCTGCTCGATTACTGCGCTTAGCTACTGTGCCCTGTTGAATGTAACTTCAGTGTCCCCTTTAATATTAATCACAACTGTACCTGTTGTCCGTAAATGACAGTTTGTTATTGGCAAATCGTGTTCCCTTATTGATGGGTTGGCATCCACTCTTACGAAAGGTTGTCGCTTATGATTTTTATTAATCTGCACCAACTAAGGGTGTTTACCTCTTCTACACCAAGTCGCTAAAGAAAACAACTTCCTTGCGCATATGGAGTCAGTGTTTTGTCCTCAATCTTTTGACCGTAACGCTGGGAAATAGTCCCATGTGCGCAAACCCATGTTTGTCGCGATTCTCCAGTTCTTTGAGGATGATAAAGCTCATAATATAATAATAATATCTGGAGTTTGACGTCCCAAAACCACGATATGATTATGAGACGCCGTCGTGGAGGGGGCTCCGGAAATTTTGACCATCTGGTGTTCTTTAACGTGCACTGACATCGCTCAGTACAGGGGCCTCTACCATTTCACCTCCATCTAAATGCGACCGCCGCGGCTGGGATTGAACCCGCGACCTTCGGGTCAGTAGCTGAGCACCGTAGCCACTGTTCCACCGAGGCGGACGATAAAGCTCAGGTTGTGTGTTTACCGTCATAACTATAAGGCTTGAACACTGCCCGGCACACCCGATAAGTGTTGCTTCATTGGCTTGAGCCAGATAAGGCATCGGCAGAACTGCAGTATAGTCCGGCCTGGCGAGTTCACGGATGTATTAGACTAAAGTGCCTGGATGTGCATCAAGATTTACCTGCAAGTTTTCAGGTCTAATGCTACGTAGCGGTTAGTGCGTATAGAAAAGGTAACAAGCATCGCTAACACGAACTCGCACGCTTGTCGATTGTCGCCATTGCCACAGGGTTAAGAACGAGACGGTGTTGAACGGAACCATGCCCCTGCCCCACCTGTACCTGGTGTCACCGAGCACGCTGTGGATTCGGCGCATGCACGCGGACCTGGCGGGCAGCTACACCTGCCTGGTCAGCACCGAGGAGCGAGAGGCCATGGCGTCCACCCTTGTCGTCATGGCCGGCACGAAGCCACGCAGCAAATGCAACGTCTGTGAGTATCCGTTCTTTCGAACTGTCTGTCGGTTTTAGTAGCTACTTCTTTTCGCACGTGCCACGGAAGACGACGTCAAATGATTGGTGTTTACGTGACCATCAGTATCATTTACGAGGGTCACTGTGCTCCCACTCCCTTCCCCCCGCCCGCCCACTTATCCACGAAAGGGCAAGAATCCACCTCATCGCTTCCCTTTCAGGACAGCGAACCTTAAGCAGCTTTAATTAGTGACCGGCGTTTTGCTCTGGATGTGTAGCATACCGCTGGAATGAACCATGCATAAATATGATCCCGAACTTTGATCACAACTGACTTACTCTTGGGTTTCACCGACAACGCACTGTTAAATCAAGTGCCGCAAAACACCCCGCACGCCTCCATCCCCCAGCCGCTTTTTCCAGAAAGGTATGCCACGCAGGCATTACACAGGCCTCAGTGTAATAGTGTGGAGTACCTACGGCACACTAACCTTAGCGAAGTACGTTTCTAGCTCACAAGTTATAGCACCCTTGTCTCAACCTGAGCTGCTTCACCAATGTCCAGGTCAGGTCCGTGGCCAGGGGGTGCCCAGGCCCCCCCCCCCCTTCCCCCCCGAAATCCGGATGGAGGGGGGGTGTTTTACCGACAATAAATAATGAAAATACGGGTTTTTCAGGGCCTTCAGCAGGTGGGCTCCCCCCGAAAAAAATTCCTGGCTACGGGCCTGGTCCGGGTATGTGAATGTACCAAAACCTGACAGCACCTTTAGCTGACGCTAAGAAGAGTACCCGCAAAAGCATATGCTCTCACAAGATACCCATTAAATTACTTCGATGTTCTCAGTCGCTGCTACGCCTCCCATCTTATTTAGAAGCCTTGTGCACCTCATTCGGCGCTGCACTGCTTTGAGATCGGTCCACCGGAAGCGATGATGTCATTTGATGACATCATCAGATGACGTCGTCGTCGTCTGGTCACGTAGCATTTGGTTGGTATTTGTGTTCACGACAGCGAACTTACAAGACACGTAGGACCTTTCGCTTCACTAACGGGTTACTGCCGTTTCTGTTAATCCGACGCCATTTGCAACGTTTGTTCTAAAAACACCCGCAGTTTTTCGCAAGAGTCCCAAGGACCAGGAGATCCCCCCACGGCGAGACGGCCATCATGCACTGCACGGCGCAGGCGCCGCAGAGGCCTTCTTCTGACGTCAAGATCAGCTGGCTACGGAATGGGCTGCCGTTCCCAACTAGCAACCGGTACCGGGATCTCGGCAACGGTCTGGTCTACATCAGCGACGCCATGCCCAAGGACTCCGCCGTGTACACCTGCGTGGCCACCGACCGACGCAGCAACTGCACCGTCCAGGAGTCGGCGCTGCTCAGGGTGCTGCCCAGGGTCAACATCGAAGAGAGTGAGTCACGCGATGCGACCACCTTTCGCAGCGATGAGATGAAATTTCAGAGAGAGAGACAGACTGAGAGAGAAATAGTACAGGAAATGTAGACTTTGTCCAGCAGGATACCCAACATGTAGGGAAAGGAACTAGTGGCTAAAAGAGAAAGAGATAGAGAGCATGAGAGCCCATAATTCACAATGAACATGCACAGTGCAGCGTATCTGGCAGTATAGTGCGCCTCTCTCTTGAAACACTGGACGATGCTCAAATATATATATATAGCGAGACGTGGACAGAGTTGGTGCTTCTTGTCTCGAAGTTTGCGGGTAGTGGAGCCAAATAAAAAGTTTCTCAGGGTGGTGTAGAAAAATGTGTGAGAAAGGATGAAAGAAGGAATTTCACCAGATCGACCAGGCAGGGGCTATCTTACGCTGATCGCACCCCCTTCCTTCTTCCACAGTGAAGTCTAACAAACCGAAAGTGTGTTGTAGCTATCTACGTAGGTAGCTCGAAACTTTACTAAGCAAGAATACAACGAGGGCAAGCAACACGTGCTTTCTATCTGTCTGTGGTAGTTTCCCTGCTGCCGTACGATGGAATCAGTACCAACTAGCCAGATGAAATTGTTCATTGTAGCTAGCCTTGCTATATATTAGTTTCGTTGATCTTTCTCATCTGTACACAGGAAGTAGTGACTGCGAGATATTCTGACATAGAAACCAAGAACTGTGGCTGTCAGCACAATGCGTGGTGCGGTTTTCGTGATTGCGAGCAGTGGCCACGCGTTCACTGGCCTGTTTTCCAAAAGCTAAATGTAGGACTCTCTAGTTCCTCAAAATGAAGCACGCAAGTCCTCGGAACATATGATAGAACCCCTATAGAACTAATGGTCCACTGATAACCCTCACCGTATTTGCCAATCATAAGGATTGAACCATCGTGCACTACTTAGCTCAACGATAATGGGACTCCAGGCAATCGGTGAAGATGTAACTTTTCAGTCACATTAAAGATTTGGTCCCCGATTACCTCTTGAATACTTTTGTGGCTCCTATGGTGTTGTGTTCCACAAATATTAGTCTGCCTCCTACCATAATTGGCAGATATGAAGCCATAATGCCACTCTGAAAAGCTTTTGTCCTTCATACGCGTCGCAGTTATCCGGGTACTTCACTACTAGCTAGTTCTTGGTACACTAGGGGCTCTTGAGGTCTTTGGGGTGCTGGGGTTCGCTCTTTTTTCGTTTTTAGCGACGGGTATGTGAAATAGCCCAGCTGTTTTAAAGGCAGGTTCTTGTTACACACCGCCTTTCTGAATGGCAGAATGAAAATAAATTCGATTTGATTAATCTTGTTTTTTTTCGTTTGTAGTCGTAATTACACTCGTTAAGGGCTTGCAAGCATGGAATGCCCGAATAGCTAAGCGGTAGAAATCGAAAAAAAAAAGCTTGAAACACATTGTCAATGGAAAACTTGTGTAGTTGTAATTACACTCGTTAATGGCTTGCAAGCATGGAATACCCGCATAGCTAAGCGGTAGAAATCAAAAAAAAAAAAACCTTGAAACACCCTGTCAATGGAAAACATGTGTCATTGTTCCAGTTTGCGGAATACCGTTTGTGGGACGTCCCAACATGACTAAGCCGCACGTGGAGCACGGAAAAATCGTCGGCGGCATGGATTCCATCAAGGGGGCCTACCCTTGGCAGGTAAGCTCGATGATGCGTTCTTACATACTATACTGCAACTAGCACCATCATTATTAGCGCTTCGTGTTGCCTCTTACTGCGTCCCGTGTGCTTTTGCTGTTATCTTTGGTAATGACAAATCGCCAACTGGCCCACATCCACCAGTGGCGGATCCAGAGGGGGGCAGGGCGGTAGTTCCCCCAAGAAGGCTGTCTCAGCACCTCCCCCCACCTCCTATCACCGATTAGGACAAATGCGTGGGACCGCTGTGAGCACAAATTAAAGAGTATTTATGCTGTCAGTTAAGAGTATTTATGCGTCCCCCCGCCTAGTCGCCTAAGAGGGGGGGGGACGAAGAAAAGCCAGCTCCATATATTGATATAAGAGGGAGGGGGGAGGCTGCGACGAACCAACCTTCGCCCACCCCCTCCTGACGGGGAACCCTGCACTCCTATGCAGTTAACGCAATCAAAATTAAACGTAATCAGTAATTTGCATTTGCTCGCGCTTCTTCTGTCGCGACTCCGTGAGCAGCTTGCCCCAAGAGCTCCAGCGAAGCGTTCAGTTCACCTGCGGAGGAATGCTGTTTTGTTGTTTTGCATCTCTAGTAAATTTGGTTTCATTCGGTTTTGCAACACATTGCGATTACTCTGGGCCGACTTCTGCGAGGGAGGGATGAAAGCCATGGGGGCTCCCAGTTTGAATTAAGCGTTGTGGATATCGACCAGTTAGAATTATCGGAACTTTTCCCCCATAAATATACACACGGCTGTGCCGGGAGGGCGTCAGTTCCAGTTAACTGTAAGTTCGAATTGACTGAGTTCGAATTAATGAGCTTTTATTGTATCGCACATGTAAAATTACCGACAAATCCGCCCCGGTGGTCTAGTGATTACGGTGCTCGAATGCTGACTCGAAGGTCGCGGGATCGTATCCAGGCTGCGGCGGACGCATTTTCAATGGAGGCAAAAGTGCTAGAGGCCCTTGTGCAAATTTAGGTGCACGTTAAAGAACACCAGATGGTCGAAATTACCGGAGCCCTCCACTACGGTGTCTCTCATAATCATGTCGTGGTTTTGGAACGTAAAACACCAACAATTACTTCATTCACAGAGAAAGGCAGACCAGTGAACATCAGATGCGTAGTTAGTCTTTTCTGGGAATGGTGGCGCCTATAGCGCTACGCAGGCCCGTAGCCGGGGGGGGGGGGGGGGGGAGCTAGGGGCCCGCCCCCGAAATTCGCATTGAGGGGGGTGTTTTACTGGGAAAAAAGACTGAAAATAGGGGGTTTTCAAAGGTTTTCAACAGGTGCCCCCCCCCCCCCCCCCCCCGAAAAAAATTTCTGGCTACGGTCCTGGCGCTACGATATGTCTTTAAGTGAACACCACTTAGCCAAGCAGCATGCCCGACTGTTCAGTGACTTTCGTTTGGTATGCGCTCGTAAGGGGTTACACAGTGTCTTCCTCTATGTTCGCGCAGGTCATGTTCTGGACGGACTTGCGCAAGGCCTTCTGCGGCGGTAGCCTGGTGAACGACCAGTGGGTGCTCACGGCTTCGCACTGCTTTAAGCGGGACGAGATCCGCATCGACGAGGTGGAAGTGAGGCTGGGAAAATACGACCAGACCGTGGTCGAGCCGCAGCAGATGGTCACAAAGATTGCCGACGTGCACTTCCACCCGTAAGTACATATGTAGGCAGAGAATGAACAAGCTGCTTGCGACGGCTCTATCGTGGCGTTTCGACAGACAGACAGACAGACAGACAGACAAAGAACGCTAATGAAGCCCTGACGGACTAGCCGGGAAGGACCCGCTGGGTCCTTCCCGGCTAGTCAGACAGACAGACAGACAGACAGACAGACAGACAGACAGACAGACAGACAGACAGACAGACAGACAGACAGACAGACAGACAGACAAAGAACTTTAATGAAGTCCTGAGGGACTAGCCGGGAAGGACCCGCTGGGGCCCTCGGCTCGCCGCTGGCTGCTCCCATGTCGGAATCGGGAGGCCATGCCTCTCCGCTCTTTCACGGGCCCCTCTGGACGGCCGTTGACTGGATATCGAGTCGCAGTACTTGCGATGGCGTCTTCCCAGTCCTGTTCGCTGGTGTGTGACGTGTCCCGTAACGCAGGACACTGCCAGAGCATATGTGCTAGAGTGCTAAATGCCTCCCCGCAATCCGGGCACTGTGGATCGATATCTTGGTTAATCCGGCTTAGGAAACCTCTCGAGGGATACAAGTGGATGTTTATTCTTTCTGTTGCCAGAAAGGGACACAGACCTAGTCACGCCGCTATGTGGCTTTTTGTCTGTGTTCCTGTTACCTGTACCTTGTGTAGATACGAAAAATAAAGTTAAACGTTCAAAGTTCGGAAGACAGGTCCGCTTGTCCAAAACGTCGGCTGCAGAACACCCCGCGTTCAAGAATTTTTCATATCTTCAAGCCTGTTCTGGCAGACTACGAATAAAAACACCCCATTTCGCAGGGAAATCGTTATTTTTAGAGACGAAAAAGCTCGAACCACCTTGTTTTTTAATATCATACAAATAGATGTTGGCGCATAAATATGGCACCGGCTACACAGTCGCTTTTGAAAACGTTGGGACATGCAAACGCAGTTTTCCTTTCGACATGAGTTGAACAACTGCTGTATAGCAACTCTAAAGTGAAAGGGAAGTCTGAAACGCCGCCAATCAATTAAACACCGTTTCCTATGGCTACCCTCTCCTCGCAGGAACTTCAACGTGAACACGTTCGACAACGACATCGCGTTGGTGCAGCTCGCGGACCGAGTGACGTTCACGGACTTCATCCTGCCCGTGTGCCTGGGCGACAGCGCGTCCATCGAGCGCGACTTCTTCAGCTCGGGTGACGTGCAGCTCGGCACTGTGACCGGATGGGGACAGCTCACAGAAAGCGTCAACACGCTACCACGGTTCCTGCAGGAGATCAGGCTGCCCATCATCGACCACAAGACCTGTCAGGCGTCCACGCAATACCCGGTAAACACTTGAACACCCATCGAGCAGCTCTCCCTGTTGGAGCACAATGAATGTTCAATACGTTATGGCGACGCAATAGTGTTTGCGTTCGTGGCTTAGCGTGTTCGCCGGCCGCGAACACGCTATCGCCGGCCGCGTAGCTGAGCAGAAGATTTTTTTTCTGAATTTCCTTCTCACCTACCCGCGTGTCCTTTTATCGACTTCACTTCCGTGTTGGAATCGGTGTGATTCAGTTGATGGTGTACTCTTGCATAATACGCTTTTTTTTTGTAAAAAATATAAACGCTGGGGTTTTACGCGCCAAAACCATGCTCAAATTTTATACGAGGACTGCCGTGCTGTGGGATTACGGAATAATTTTGACCACCTACACCTAAGTCTAAGTTTAAATCTAAAATTGAAGGCACCGGGGTTTTTCCATTTCCTCCTTGTCAAAACGCGGTCCCCTACTGCCGGGAATCGAGCCAACGACCTCGTGCGGGGCAGTTCGACGCCATCAACGATTGCCATGCGGTATTGGCCGTGGTTTAATGTCGAAGATTTGAGCAAACATTTTACGAGGAGGGAAGCCTCTGCTGAAGAAGATGTGTAACTGAGGATGTGAACAACATAGGTAAAAATAAATGAAATACAGTATCAATTGATGTCCACCTTTCTTATAGTAGGTAAAATCAAACAGAAAACTGCGCTATTTTGTTTTGTGCTTGTGCAAGACATTACTGTTTGACAAATGCGCCAGCTACCCCTGTGTTCTGTCGAAGTGGAGTTTCGAAAACAGTGTTCAAGTTGGTTTGGACTAGAGGTGTGCACGGGCTCCGGGTAGCCCGAAAGCCCGAAGCCCGGCTCCCGGCCCGCGGGCCGGGTTCGGGTATGCGGAGGTCTTCCCATCTCGGGCCCGGGCCGGGCTCGGGCTACTCATCTCGGGCATCGGGTGGGCCGGACCAGGTGCAAAGCCCTCATCAAACCAAATATATAGACGTTGTGCCGGAATTGTTTTCTTTAACGATGAACCCACTGATCACCTTTGTGATTATTTATCCATGCAATCATCCTTCTGACCTGCATCAGAGATACTAAACTTCTGGAAGAACAAGGAGTCTAATTATTACAAGCTTGTTATGCTTGCGAAAAAGATATTTGCGAGTCTGGCTACCAGTGCGAGCAGCGAACGGAACTTCAGTTCGACGGGATATGTGATGCAGGAGCGCCGCACTTCACTGATGTCCGAATCACAGCACAGCTTGTGATTTTTACACAATTTGTAATCTTTGTATACAAACTAACATGTGTCGTTTGCATATGTTGAACTTTGATATGTTGAATATAATGCCACATGATAAAAAAGTGATATCTTGTCTCCGCAGCAAACTTTCATGGTGTCGGGCCGGACCAGGCCCGGGTTTGTATTTTTATACGTCGGGCCGGGCCGGACGGGCTCGACGCCCTTTCGGGTCGGGCTCGGGCGGGCCGGCCTTCGACGCAGTCAGTGGGCCCGGGCCGGACTCGGGCTTGAAAATTAGGCCCGTGCACAGCTCTAGGTTTGGACACTTTAAAACTGTTACCGGGTGCTACTTATCCCTAATAGCTGAAATTTGGACTGAAGGCACATAAAATAAAGGCCAAGCAGAGTATACATCGGTATCGAAGGAATGGGTTGATAAACTGCAACAACTATGTCATGTGTTTTAAACATTTGCAGTAATGCTTATCGTAAACATGTAGTCGAAAACGAACTGGTGATTTCTACGAATATTTTCTCCTTTTCCTTTTTGTTGACCAGCCTTTATTTTTCTGGCCTCCACTAGCGTAATTCAGTTTCACCACACTTTTTGTGGCAGCTGGCACAGTTAATAGGCTGGAAGAGAGCGCTTGACAAAAGAAAATGACCTTCTGTCATGTGCAAGTGTGCCCTCTCATGTTACTGCCGAAAGCGTTCTAAACGTCTTCAACGTCCTTGTGCCATACAGGTGACTAGGAACATGTTTTGCGCCGGCTACAAGCAGGAGATCGTGGGCGACGCCTGCAAGGGCGACAGTGGCGGCCCCTTCGTGGTGCAGCGAAAGAATCGCTGGTACCTGATCGGCATCGTCAGCTGGGGCGTCGGGTGCGGTCGCAAGGACCACTACGGCTACTACGCCAAGGTCAGCAACTACCACAGCTGGATCAAGGAGAAGATCCTTTACTAGACGGACGCGTCAGTACTCTCTCCCTCCTTCATTTCGAGGGACACATAGATCGTGTGAGCTCAGGACTGATTGCTCAAAGATTACGAGCAACGCGTGACGTGTGCAACCGAAGACGATGATGATGCTGCTCCTAACGAGAACTGTGCCGTGTTGTGGGGTCATCGGACCAGGGGGCTGACATCTTGAACAACGTCTGCCGGAACTTCGCTGCCTTGATCCACGCATGTGCGATGTTCCTGTTGAATCGGCGAGCTTGCTAAAGCGCAAGCATCTGTCAAAACAAGATGGTTGATATGTCGATAACATGGAGGAACAGTTGCCTTCTATACGTTATCGCTGATGAGGATGAACCATCATTTATGAGAAGGAAGGTTTGAGAGAACGGTGATAGTGGTGAATATGTAACCACGCACTTGAAAAGCTTTTATAGGAAAAAAAGATCAAGTGCTTGGCAAATAGACTGTGTTGTATGCTATGATGCGACAGAGTGAAAATTGTCTGATACGCAGTGGAATCGTTGTTTACGGCCAATAATTACAACAGAAGTGATGGGTGAGAGTTTAGCAGAGATGTGACTACAAATGATTGTTCAATGGCGAGGCATTAAGAGAAAGGGCATCTACTTTACAATATCGACGTCTCAGAGTCTTTTTCTGAAGAGCAGGCTTAAGATGCCGACTTTCTTACTGGTCTTTGGGCATTCAGTGGACAATTTAAGTGAACTGTGCTCAGCTCAAGCATACGTAATATGATTACTCCATCGTCGCGGTGCTTCTCGACCACATGTAGCCGCATCGTTAAACGCCAATGCAAGTAGGGCGTTTCGTAAAGGTTGTGTCGTGCCGTCTAACCAGACTGATCGCCAAATTCGACATTGGATTCAATGTTTGAGGAAGGCCTCCACTGGAACTTAAGCCACAGCGCGAAGTTTTTTTCTTACCTTATCAAAAAAAACAAAAAAAAACAACAACAAAAAGAAAGTCGGTCTGTGCAGCTAAGTGCCTTTTTCCGAGGCAAGGAAACCTTAAACTCGGACAAATGCAACGCGAAATAGACGAAGACAGGAGACACAGATGGACACAGAAGAGCACAACCTGTGTCTCGCTTGTGTCTCTCTGTGTCTCCTGCCTTATTAGAAGTCGCGATGCATTCCTCCGAGTACGAACCAACGCGCTGGGGTCGAAGCACTACAAGAAAATTTTGTCGACCGACTGCAGGACTCGAAAATGAGTCAATTTAGTAGTGCGGCAGAAGCTGCTTACCATTCCGCCTTTTATAATTTATTCGATGGCGAGTTTTTCTTACGTTTCACTGTTGCTGTGTTTCCTTGTGTATTCGTGTGTCTATGTGTGTGTTTGTTTTGCCAGTATGTCGATGCTTAGTTTGCGGAGAGCCCTTATAGACGTAATTTTTCAGGCATCGCTAGAAGATGGCTTGAACTTCGGCACGGTTGGGCGACATGGCGTCTTATATTTGTTCGTGCGCTCATATATTGTGATAATGGAGCAGACCAGGCTTTACCATCGCTCGTGCGCTGTTGAAATGGGGTGACTTCGTTTATTAGAATCGCGAAGTTAAGATGTGCATAGGTGGCAGTGTTTGTACGGTCAGCATGATCTTTAACAGGCTAACGTCGAAACGGCTGTTTACACAGCACCATTTTTAGTGTAATCACGCAACGTTGATATCATGTGTAGTGGTGCCGTTTCCCGTTTCAGAAAATAGTTTAGAAGTACAGTCGGCGTCAGAAATAGAAAGACCACTTGTTGGGAGAAAAACTTGAATTTTGCAGCAATAAATGACTGCATTCTACCGAACTGCGCAGTGCATGTTGTTAGGGCGTTTCGAACTGGCCGCAAATCTAAAATGCAAGGCTACCTGCCGAAGCAGTGAGAATATACATTTTCCTGTCTTGTGGTCTGCAAACGTTTGATGCTGACTGCACATCCATCTGCTCATCAGCGACATGCTACAGCCAATCGAGCAAATGTTTATTTCGCTGTGTTGCGGTTGTACGTAAGCAAATTCTTTTGTATAGAAAATGGCTCAAAGTCAACGTAAAACTACAACATCGATGAAGCCAGTCGCAAGTAGACTCATTTTTAATAACCTCATCGTGGCATCTTCATTACATGTGATATCTCCCGCTGCTGTCTTTGTTTGCCTGCTGCCATCTCGCCAGAAAAGCTCAATCTCAATAAAGCCCTGAAGAGGCAGGAGCCCACATGTTCACACTCAAGATTTATATGCAGGATAACATTATTGCTCCAGCAGAGAGTCAGTACTTTTCTAGGAGTAGAATTGAGCCATTGTAAGACAACTTGAAGGTCAATGAAGCCAGATGAAGAAAGTGACGTCATTGACTGGCATAGTCGTACATTCACGCCGACGTAACATAGCGCTCGCTTTGTTTTACTTTTGTTTTATACATTGCGTGTGGGACCGGTGTTACAGAGCGTACATTGTAGTCAGTATTTATATCTGTGCGCGGGACGCCCTCTTGTGGTATTTCAATTTCCTCATTTTTTTCTTGACTATTATTATTATTATTATTTTCTTCGCGAAACATTTGTATTCATATTTCATGTACCAAATGTCACCGAGGTTCCTGTGACCGTGTTGTCATGCCATAAGAATAAAGTTTTTTTTATTTTATTATTACTTCTTTGTCGGAAGTGTTTTCTACTTCTCACTCATTCGTGCGCAACCGGCCGCCCTTGATGGAGTCTTATCTCGCCAATGTTTACAAATCAGTTTTTTTCTTTGCCATCTGTTAGTGCAATTTTGCTACGTCATATCCGTGACGGAAATACGTCAATGTAGCCGTGGTGGACCCCGGCATAAAGCACTTTCGTGTTAAAATTGAGGGCGACCCCATTCCTTGGTATAGGCGTCTGGTAGCGGTGCTCTGCACCTGGGCATCCCGTGTGCTCTAGTGTATTCCTTGGGTTAACATTGTGTTTCGTCGCACTGTCGAAGCATATCTCGGAGGCCACGCAGAAAGAAGCGCGCGAGTGAGATCCGCTCCGCCAGGGATGGCAACCATCCCAGCTGCTCACAAAAAAAGTCTGCCTTTTCAACGGACTCATTCAATTAATTTGTATTAATTATCCTGGCAGCTAATTGCCCTTACCTTATGTAAACTTATGCTACGCTATCGTATGTATCCAATATAACTCTTAACTTGAACCAGCACCATCGATTTAGTAACAGTTTCATTTTGTAGAAGAGTTTCAGAATACTAGTCATAAAACCAGAAGTAAGCCCTCGACTGAAAGTGCTGGGAATAGAAACAAGAGTGCCAGTTGTTGCTCGCGCCACCAATAAAAAGTTGTTTATTCAGAGGTAAAGTGTGTAACACAGGTCGACGCATGTTTCGATAGGTGTACCTATCTGTTAACCCTTTGTGCGGCAGTGGGACACATACGTCCCACTTTTCCGTCTACAGAAAAAAATTTTCTCCCACATCACCCGTTGCAATTAGCGCAACATTAAGTCACTCATATCTTACCTAAGTCTTCGTAATCTTGAAAAAAATTCTGTTACCACGCTTTCGAAGGGCGGATGTAGTGTTACAATAACGTTGAATTTCGGTCAATTTTTTTTATCGCTTCTGAACTTTTCTTCTTCTTGAGATAAATAGAACCTATCAATCTAAATGCCGCATAAATTCCTCTTTTTCTGGTTTTTGAGAGAGGCGATCTTAGCTTCCAGTCATCACGTGTTTTTGTAAATTTGCGAAATAACTTGACCGATAAATGGATCTGATCAATCCCCTGCAAAATTATGCCGCTAATCCCGTAGCGCAATTACGGATATTAATGCGTGGAAATATTTTTCTTGACATCATATACCTCTTGAAATGTAGGCACATGTTCAGGGATAACATCTGTGCTCGACAATTTCGACAGCAAAAGCAAGGACAGCCAACTGGACAAAAAAAAAGAAAGTGGTTGATGCATGCGGTGAAGTAAGCTTTACAGGAACATACCACAGCGCTTTGAAGGCTCAAGAGACGCCACTGCAGGCGGCCTTGTGCTGCTGAAATGATGTCCGCACAACTTTTCTCTTCACAACTTTAGAAGTGATACTCTGTGCCACTTGCTTCGGCCGTTTCATCCCAAAAATTCCCATTTATGCAATCGCGAGATGGTTCCTTCATGAGGCAGTGGGACAGGGTTTTCCCACTTTTTGAAAACACTCTCATGAGTCAGTGGGACATATATGTCCCACTTTTTTTTCAGTAAACTACTGGCTCGATTTTGATGAAATTTGTTTCATACTATTTCTTTCTAGTTTATGTCAATAAAGCACAGCCGGTTTTTATATCACCAGGTCAAAAATATAGCACGACCTACAAAGGGTTAAAAGGCACCTCGTTCTCCTTGGCCTGTTGGTTTTAGAGGGCATGGGGGGGGGGGTGGAGGGGTGTACGTCACGTGTTGTCGCTGCCGGTACTCCTGATTTGAAAACAAAGAAACATGGAAGATCGCAGGTAGCGGTAGCGACACAACGTGACGTCAGCCACTATCTATTTCAAACTGACCCGCCGAGGACGACAAGTCACCTTTAGGTAGGTGGCTCGTCATAGGCAGGTCCACCTATCGAAGCGCCGCCTATCCTGCCTGAGGTGCTGAGGTGCCTGAGCTAGGGGACGTGGCTGGTTCGAAGCCCACTACTGGCACCCACCGGAAGAAGCACGAGTACAGACATCCCCTTTACGCGAAGCCCAGTTGTCAGAAGGTTGGTAATGCCTGAGAGTGTTGCGTAACGTACCTATGTTACGCCATTGTTTCGAACAGAATGAGGCACTTTAACTCCGCATATACAACTTTTTGCAAACTGTGTTTCCATCTGTCCACTGCCGTCTTCACAATGGGCTTCCGAAGGTATTGATTTTCGGTTTTCTTGCACTTGAAATTTGTAGTGTTTTCATAAGGAAGGACTCAAAAAACCGCCAAACAAAGAAATTAAATAAAGAAAGGAACACGTCGCTGACTAATAATTCCCAACTTTCCCTCCAAACGTTACAATTCCCCGTATTTTGAAGGTATCTACAACGCATACAGTAGGAAACGGGACGGGACACGTAGAGGCAAAGACACGCACAGGGCTGGTCAGTTTCGTAGTAGCGTGAAAGTCTTACGTGCCTCACCAAACGCGAGTATTGACAGTCGGCATCGGCGGCGTCGAACGCAAGTGATGCAAAAATCATCATCATGTGATGATGAAGTCACTGGAATGTCAACGCACGACGTGGTCACTTAGTCAAAGGTGCACCGATCGCGGAGTCACTGCGAAGCAACGCGAACTACAGAAGGCTTCCGATGCCTCCGATCACGGAATCAGTACAAAAGCACGTTGGGTGCAGAACGCTTTCGGAAGAAGGGGATGGAATCAATACAACTGGCTATGAAGAAGGCTTACGCCTTTGAGTCGTCTTGGGCAAATGCACAAGGGGCCGTGGAACTTTTCTTGTATGGGCTCTGAGTATCTTCTATATAGATCCTTACCAACACGTCGAAGCTCTAAACCTTATAGTAACCTTTTTTAAAGTCGAGGCTTGTCTGCCGTTGCGTCGTAGCCAGCCTTATGCAAGGTTCCCACTACACGCCCACCGTCCGTCCACAGCACATGCAAGGTGTGCAAGGTGCCCACTATAAGCCCACTGTAACTTCCATGAAGTAGGGAAGCACCCACTATGCGAACCAGAACAAAATAAAAGGCCACAACACCCGCATTTAAGCACTCATTAGAAAAACACCTGCATTTAAGCACCCATCAACCAAAGCATATGCAAAAAAAAAGTTTAACAATACACTAATATCAATCATAATTGTCACGGAACAATGTCAAGCACCTGCAAGCTCAAACCCTTTATACGAGCCGGCGACTTCAACGTAGACATTATGGACCTTAGGGCCTGGCTTTGTCGTCGACTCTTTATGTCACTTCATGTCACTCAGTTTACATTATATGGGGCAACGCTCGGGTAACGTACGGTTACTCGTCATACGATACTCAGAACTTCGCCCACTCGTCATGATTCACTTCGTGGAGATGCGGTGGCTTTTATTTCTTTCTAAATTTGCCACTTTATCTTGACGGCAGTTTTAGTGGCGCGGGCTGGAGGAGTACATTGCCACTTAGCTCGCCTCCAGAATCATCCTGACGAAGTCTGACGCCTCTCAGCTTACAACGGCAAAGCAGGCTGGCGCTTGTTAGATAATGAATCGGCCGTCGCGTTGATAAACCCGCTTCCTCCCTGTGTCTTTCTTGCACCCCTATTGCCTTCTCCGTATCTCCTCGAAGGAAGTGACGTATCTCGATGCAGGAAGTGATGACAAAGTTGCTGGTTCGTCAAAGGAGTCCTCTCTCAGCCAGTGTCTCTTGATGTCTGTCAACGCTTGAGAGCGTGCTGCACATGTTCGAAGGTCGGGGCGACAGTATGCGTTTTCGTTGCGTGCGGTGATCTCGTGTTGGGAATTAAGGGAACAAGAAAACACGAGTAAGTGATCATGCTTCGTTTGAACTGCGATCTCTCGAAGTCCGTTCTCACGAGGAAAGTGAGCGTCAGTGGCCTGAAGTCTAACGGCTGGTGCACAGGAAGGCGCGTGGAGGACTCTGCAATAATTTCAGGAATATGCAACTTTGGACAGTGCTCCTCGCAGCGACCGTCGTGGTGATGTTGGTGAGCCAAGCTGCGTAAGTACACGACCGAGGAGGTGACCTCAAAGAATGTGTGCTGCCCAAGATGCGTATAATATCGTTGGGCGATGAAATATTCGGCCTTTGCCTGTCTTCAAACCATACCCTATTACAGAGTTGCGTTGGGCGAGTACAACTCTGAATGCGTGCCGACTAGGTCGTACTTTCTTTCTCGCGAAGTTTGAGTTTTTGGTGCTAAAAGGTGCTTATGACTGCTTATTCCCACTTTAGTTACAACCATAACCCCACAGCTAGGTAAGTCATACAACCTAAAGGAATACCTGCTGTAATGGAGAAGATCAGCGCCGTTCTGAAAGGTAGAGGGTACCTCTCTCGGGCAGAAAGACGACGACGTTCGGTGTTGGTGCATCGCGACACTTGCGCCTGCTCGGCTGTTCCTCCCCGACCTGCCTTGACGTTATTAAAGAAGTTCTACGCCGAAACGCCTTATTTTAACTGGTGGAGGTGCTGGGTACTCTACCGCCCTGGAACTTCGTAACCGAACCCTGCCTCCAGTTGATCTCATGGCCCCTGTCGACGGCGAGCAGCCAGACCCCCCAGGCAGCAACAACCCCTCCAACTGTTGTTTGCTCCGGCCCCCTTCGGCAGCGTGACCCTCCTCTCTTCAGTGGTACTGACGACAAGGACGCGGAAGACTGGCTTGACGAGTACGATCTGGTGAGCAAGCCCAACAAATGGGACGATGCGCACAAGCTCACCAACGTCATATTTTACTTAACTGACGTCGCCAAACTGTGGTTCCGTAACCACAGTACTGACCTTCCCACCTGGTCGGCCTTCAGAGCAGCTTTCATTCAACTTTTCGGCCGTCCGGAACTTCGGAAGTTGCGTGCCGAACAGCGCCTGCGAGGTCGAGCTCAGCAAGCCGGTGAAAGCTACACTAGCTATATCGAGGATGTGGTTGCCCTTTGCAGGCGCATCAACCCATCAATGACGGAGGCGGAGACGATCAAGCATATCTTGAAAGGTGTCTCTGACGATGCCTTTCAGATGCTCATCGCTAAGAACCCGCAAACGGTAGCGGACGTCATACAGCTGTGCCAAAGCTATGACGAACTCTGGAAGCAACGGGACGCTACTCGTCGTGCCAGCGCGTCAGGTGCAACCATTGCCGCATTAACGCCTCCTGGCCTTGCGCAGGACCATGCTGCTTTGCTACGAGAGATTAAGCAGTTTGTGCGTGAAGAGGTCGCCCGTCAGCTCTCCATTTTTGCCTTGTGTCTCTGATCCGGCCCCATCATCGCTGCCAACGTCAATACAACGTGTTGTTCAGGAGCAAGTCGCCGATGTGCTCCCCGCAGCCATTGCGCCACCTGTGACTGCTCCGCTCACGTATGCTGAAGCACTGGTCACACCTCGACGATTGCCCGCTGCCAACTCCTACGTCCCCCGCGCGCCCTTTTGTCTCGTCGCCCCAGCCTGTACACCCAGCTACGCGTCCGCACTCCCCGACCGGCACCACATTTTCAGAACCCATGGCGCACTCCAGACAACCGGCCCATATGCTACGCGTGCGGTTTCCCGGGCCACGTAGCACGGTTTTGCCGGCGACGTGAGTTTATGCAGCATGATGACATGAGGCCGTATGCTTATGACTTCGCGCCACGACCTCAGCCTGCTTCATCTGGACCATACGTCGCTACTGAATCTTCTTCGACTCGACGGAACTTCAACGGACGCCGGTCGCCGTCACCGCGACCCCGTTCCCCTTCTCCCATGATGCGACGTCCCCGGCCTGACCCAGAGGAAAACTAGGAGCCGCAGTTCCGGAGGCAAGAACTGCGCAGCTTTCGAACTTTTCAAGGCCTTGTTTTTCACCGTGTAATGTTATCGCTGTTGCCGTTGAGGGTGTATCCGTTTCAGCACTAGTCGACACAGGAGCCGCAGTTTCTGTCATGTCTGAGAAGCTTTGCCGAAAACTCCGAAAAGTAACGACGCCTCTTCGCAACTTCGTCTTAAGCACTGCCAATGCAGAACAAATTCGGCCTTTCGCTGCGTGTACAGCACGGGTTGTTATTGAGGATGTCCTTTACACAGTCGAATTTGTCGTGCTTCCGCAATGTTCCCACGATATCATACTAGGATGGGATTTCCTATGCACTCACCATGCTGTCATTGACTGTGCTCGCTCCGAAGTCGAGTTCTCGCCGCTGTGTGACTCTGCTTTAGTCGACTCGCCGTCCCTACCTGCGAAAGTGTTCGTCGCTGCTGACACCACGATACCCCCCTTTCTCCTCTGCTTTAGTCCCGCTTTCCTGCGACGCCTCTATTGACTCACCTGTTCTTTTTACACCAGCTCAAAATGCCCTCCGCCGCAAGTGCTGCTTGATACCCTTCGCCGTCCTCAAGATTCAAGACACTTCTAGTGCAATTTACGTTTCCAATCCGTTTCCCTGCCCTTCTGTCGTACTGAAGGGAGAGTGCCTTGGCAGCGTTGATGACCTCGATTCCTTTTCCGCAAGTGTCGTCGCCGATCAGCCGACTTCTCTCCAGATTAGCGCCGTCGACTGTCCTGCTACAGCTTCGCTACCATCATTCACCGATGCACTCTCTAGATGCCTCGACAGCGACCTGACGTCCCAGCAGCGCTCTGACATCACCGCATTGCTTGAACGCTTTCGTGCCAGCTTCGATTACCAACAACCATCCTTGGGGCGTACTTCAGCTGTAACTCATCACATCGACACTGGCCTCCATGCCCCTTTGCGTCAGCGCCCATATCGTGTGTCGGCAACTGAGCGTCACATCATCGCCGAACAAGTTGATGACATGCTTAAGCGTGGTGTTATTGAGCCCTCTAACAGTCCGTGGGCATCGCCGGTAGTTCTGGTCAAGAAGAAAGACGGCTCGATACGGTTTTGCGTTGACTATCGACGGCTGAACAACATCACACGCAAAGATGTCTACCCGTTACCTCGCATAGACGACGCCCTCGACTGCCTACAAGGAGCCGAGTTCTTCTCTTCATTAGATCTGCGCTCCGGTTACTGGCAGGTGCCAATGGCTGAGGCTGACCGCCCCAAAACAGCTTTTGTTACTCCCGATGGCTTGTATGAATTTAATGTCATGCCATTCGGGCTATGCAATGCGCCTGCCACGTTCGAACGCATGATGGACAACATCCTCCGCGGCCTGAAATGGCAGGCATGTCTGTGCTACCTGGATGACATTGTAATATTTTCACGTGACTTTCCAACGCATCTTCAACGCTTGGAAGCAGTGCTCACTTGCCTCAAATCTGCGGGTCTACAGCTGAATTTGAAGAAGTGTTGCTTTGGCGCTCGAAAGCTCCTTATTTTGGGCCACGTCGTGTCCCGGGAGGGTGTTCTTCCTGATCCGACAAAACTTCGTGCGGTTGCCGAGTTCCCTAAACCGAGTACATTGAAAGAAGTTCGGAGTTTTCTCGGCCTTTGTTCGTATTTTCGCCGCTTCATCCGCAACTTCGCATCCATCATAGCACCTTTGACTGAACTCCTTCGCGGCAGCCGCGACCTCACGGGATGGTCATCGGCATGCGACGATGCTTTCACCACACTTCGCCGCCTCCTAACCACACCCCCAATACTGCGACATTTCGACCCACTCGCCCCGACTGAACTGCACACGGACGCTAGCGGTGTCGGTCTCGGCGCTGTGCTTGCACAGCGTAAACCTGGGTTTCACGAGTACGTCGTCTCTTACGCCAGCCGTGCACTCACCAAAGCCGAAACCAACTACTCCGTGACCGAAAAGGAATGCCTCGCCATCATATGGGCCATAGGCAAGTTTCGACCCTATCTTTACGGACGCCCATTTAGCGTGGTCACAGATCACCACGCATTATGCTGGCTTTCCTCCTTAAAAGATCCATCCGGCCGACTTGCCCGTTGGGCACTACGTCTCCAGGAGTACGACATTCGCGTCGTTTACCGATCTGGACGTAAACATTCTGATGCGGACGCTCTCTCCCGTTCACCTCTTCCATCTGATGATTCGTCCCCGCTTGCGTCCTTTTACGACGCGTCCTCGCTCTCTGTCAGTGACATGCCTCTGGAGCAAAATAAAGACCCCTGGGTCGCTTCTCTTAGGGATTTGTTATGTAGGCCTCCATCGCACCCCATCCCTAGAGAACTGCGGCGGCAAATACATCACTTTTGTATTCGAGATGGCTTGCTATATCGGCGAAATTACCTTTCTGAAGGGCGCAAATGGCTCTTGGTTATTCCCCGACATCTTCGATCGGATATATGCGCCTCGTTTCACGCCGATCCACATTGTGCACATGCGGGAGTACTGAAAACTTACACACGCCTGCGCCACCACTACTATTGGCGTGGAATGTACCGCTTTGTTCGCCGCTACATCCGCTCCTGTCTCGCTTGTCAACGGCGCAAGAATACCCCTCCCCGTTCTCCTGCGCCTCTACAGCCTCTACCTTGTCCTGCCAGACCCTTTGAACGTGTCGGCATTGATATTTATGGACCGTTACCCATCACTGCTGCTGGGAACCGCTATATAATCGTTGCAATCGATCATCTGACGCGCTACGCAGAAACTTCACCACTGCCATCTGCATCGGCCAGTGACGTCGGTTCTTTTATTTTACACCACCTCGTTCTACGTCATGGCGCACCACGTGAGCTCCTCAGTGACCGAGGGCGCGTATTTCTGTCCGAAGCCGTCGAATCACTTCTAAAGGAATGCCGCATCATTCACCGAACCACCACAGCATACCATCCTCAGACCAACGGCCTGACAGAACGATTTAACCGAACATTGGGTGATATGCTGTCAATGTACGTCGATTCTGCTCACTCAAACTGGGACCGCGTTCTCACCTTCGTGACGTACGCGCACAATACTGCGACTCAGACCACCACGGGATTCTCCCCATACTTTCTACTTTACGGACGCGAGCCCTCCTGCATGTTAGACACCATTCTTCCGTACAGTCCCGACGCAACTGAGTCGACAACAATTTCCCAAGCAGCTAAATACGCGGAGGAGTGTCGTCAGCTCGCCCGATTCCTCACCACTTCCGATCAGCAACGCCAGAAACACCATCGCGACGGCTCGAAGGCTCCAGCGACTTATCTCCCTGGTTCGCTTGTGTGGCTCTGGGTCCCTTCCACCAGCCCTGGTCAGTCATCAAAACTTCTCTCGAAGTACCACGGCCCTTACCGCGTCGTCCAGCAATCATCACCCGTAAATTATATCATTGAGCCACTTGCGCCGTCTCCTGATCAACGACGCCGTGGACGCGAGACGGTGCATCTAGACCGGCTCAAGCCTTACTACGACCCTACTGTTGTCTCCTGCCCCTAAGTCGCCAGGATGGCTCTTTTTCCGGAGGGGACATAAATGTAATGGAGAAGATCAGCGCCGTTCTGAAAGGTAGAGGGTACCTCTCTCGGGCAGAAAGACGACGACGTTCGGTGTTGGTGCATCGCGACACTTGCGCCTGCTCGGCTGTTCCTCCCCGACCTGCCTTGACGTTATTAAAGAAGTTCTACGCCGAAACGCCTTATTTTACTGCCATTAACTCGTCTGGCAATGATGTTTGTGAACTTTTTACGTTTAGCGACACATGTTAATCTTATGTGAATATGGAGGTGCATGTGATACAAAGGAAAAAAAAGAAAAAAAAAGACACCAAGAATGCAGCATAAAACGTAACAAATACATTTCAATAATGATCGATCGTATCTGTGAGGTCAGTTTTCTGGATTCAAGCGAGCGTGAGGCAGCCCTGCTGCATAAAACCAGCAGCAACCTATTAGCACATTTTAGTTTCTTAAGCTTTCAGTCGATGTCTGCTGGTCACTAAATATGGCTACACGTTTAAAGAAGCACCGAAGGACGAAACAGGATTCATAATGATAGAGGAAAGAAAAAGTTAGACGCGCAGACATAAGTGAACCGAAACGGACAACGCGAATTCTCTTTCAGGAAAGTTTTGCCGCGAAGCTGTACATGGTTCGGAGAAGCCAAAATTAGTCCGTCCTATAATGCACAAACTGCTAGCGCAGATGTCCCATAGAAATCTGGCAAGCATCAGTACTCGCCACTGGCACACTAAAAATAAAGGAACTCCAAAATCAAGATGGGAGGCGACAAATGGAAACACGTAGTGGGATAGCTCGGAAGGACAGAGGCCAGCCTGTCTGAGGCACTTCCTCTGTTCTTCCGAGCTATCCCACTAAAAAATAAAGGACTCGTCCGCGGGCAAAAATGCATGTGACACAGAAATTGGGCAAATCTCGCCACTCACCTCTGGTCCACTAAAAAGGAAGAAGGAAACAAGCGGGCGGCAAACAGCCATTAAGACTTACGGGCAGGCGTAACCGATAATTGAGAAAGACTTTAATGGATTGTCGGAATTAACCCCTGCAGTAAACACCAGGACCACGCGTTTCAGCATCGGTGGTTAACCATCTGCTCGGAGCGCTGGGGCGATGATTTTCTTGTAGATTGAACCTCCCACCGACTAGCTCGCATTTCTGTCAGTCTAAATAACCTGTAATATTTGAAGTACAAGGTGTGAGAATGACAACGGACAAATGGAAGAGTGCACACACATGGAGCGCCACTCCCAACTATGTTTATTACGAAACGAGCACACTATACATATATGCACCACGTGCTGTCACAAATTAGCAATGCGCAGTGGCATTCAAGTAAAACTTCTTAGGCGATAGTGAAATTGAAGCCATGCTAACAAACATGTTCATTTCGTAATAAACATTGTTGGAAACGGCGCTCCGTGTGTGTGTACTCTAGCTTTTGTCATTTGTCATCAACGCGCCTTACACTTCAAATATGCAGAACCAACCCGCCAAGTCTGCCACTCTTACAACCCGTCATACTTCATAGAGAGAACAAAACATTTATTGCGAACAAATAAGTCGCTAGTGGGTGGGCCTCCTAATCCGGAAGACCATTGGCTCTTGCCGCCGTCCGGGCTCGGTCGACCAGGGCTTGTTGCTGCACTGGGTCAGAGCTGTACAGGGTCGCCTCCCACTCGACTATTGTAGGATTATGGTTGGCCGATATACTGGGATTGTTTTGGCACTCCCAGACCACGTGAAATAAAGTGGCCGTCTGTGGACAGAATTTACATTTCGGAGTGTTGTCATACTTCATAGGTAAGCCGAACACATCGCTGCTCGGGTTGTGTTGAGGGCGTCCACAAGAATACGCGGCTCACAGGAGTTCACACGCGGGAGGCGATCCTTCAGAGCCGGACGGCGTTAGCTCCTTGCGCGTCTTCTAATCTTCACTCGGCAAGTTCCTCTTTGGAGCGTCGCGTTACAGAGATAACGGTGCGAGGCTATGTACTCTTACGCTGTCAGCGGTTAGTAGGCTCGGCCCGGCCCAGCGCGGTTGTTCGATGTACTCCAGACGTGCATACATTACTCGAACTCTGCGAACTCATCCGTGCATTCTTGCACGTGCACGACCACTTTCAAAAGAAATTCCCTCGTGCATCTAGACGTGGAAGATGAATGCTCTTCTTGACTTCAAGAAGGTCTGTTTTTCGTAAAGATGCAACAGCGGCTCCACGCATCTCGGACATGAGGGGCTTGACCAGTGGCGTAGCCAGGGGGTGGCACACCGGGCACGTGCCCCCCCCCCCCGAAATTTTTTTTCGCCATGGCATACATAGCGAAAAATGGCCATTTCAAGGAGGTGCCCTCCCCGAAATCAAGGAGGTGCCCCCCGAAAAATATTTCTGGCTACGCCCCTGGGCTTGACCAAGAACAGCTTCGCTGTTAAAATATCTCTCGACGACGTATCGCACAAGGGTCGTCGACAAATCAAAGAAATAATTTCATTATTTCATTATTCACATCAATACTGCGACTTCTGAATCATAAGGACATGTGTTGCCGAGCTTAATTTATTTTACTAATCAGGTCTGTTTGTGATGAAGAGCAGTTGAAAGCTAGCCAGCAGAATTGTTCAGCGGCAATATGGTAGGGAACCCGCGCATATTTTTAGGCAGCACGTCAAAAATAATCGAATAATTTGCAGGAATCGAACCACAATAACGCGATGTGCGGAAGTCCTTAAATTATCACCAAATCTAACAGCATTAATGAGAACTAACAGACAATGATGCCAACGAAAGTACCGGGGATGCTATTAGAAGTAATTGTAATGTAAATGTGAAGAAAGAAAAGTGGACGAAAAGATAACTTGCCACCGGCAGGGACCGAACCTGCCGGTCCCTGCCGTTGCAAGTTATCTTTTCGTCCACTTTCCTTTCTTCACATTTACATTACAATTACTTTTAATAGCATCCCCTGTACTTTCCTTGGCATCATTGTCTGTTATTTCTCATTAATACTGTGTTTAACAAAGCAAACGAGCCCTTAAATCTACACCTCTTTCCTTCAAATCTAACAGCGCATTTCAGTAACCGTGACTCCGTTGGTAACAGTGTGACGAGTGACTTCCCCGGTGAACTCTACGCAGGTGTCTGCAGTTGTCCATAGACCCCGCGAACGGCTCCGTGCGCATTCTGAGAGGCAGGAGGCCATACATGACAACACCCGAGCCCGGGTCCGTGCGTGAATTTAGGGGTGAGTGGCAGTCAATCGGTCACGCCGCTCCTAAGGTCCATGCTCAACGTCATCTCCTGACAGCATCGGGACGAGGTTTCCTGTTTTAGGAGAACTTTTTGTTGGGCAAGTTGGTACATGCTGGTACAAGGTGGTACACTGAACATGCTTTATCCCACCCCCCATTGATGTCAACACGTATTTCTGCGCATGCGCTGAGAACGATATATATGTATGTGCATTTCTGCGAATAAAAATCAGTTGTTAGTGGCGCTCCGTCCCATGTTCTATCTTGTGTTTGTCCTCATTTGCGCCTTAAAATTCTATTATGAGGTTTCCTGTACACATGCAATACGTTTTGTAATAATTTTCTACAACATATTTTCTGTTCCACGAAGCGCAATTTCCTCATGTAGTGGCTTTGTACATAGAAATAATGTTTAATAATAAAATAAATCAATAAAATCTCCAGAAGCTATGCACCAGCTAAAGGTATGTATACACACTCGTTCTTTCTAACGTTAAAGCTGGTGAGGTGAAATTTTGGGTTGTCGCAGAAGCAAAATAAAAGAAGCCTTGGCAGATGTGCCCGTGCGTATGCCACTAAAAAAAACAAAAACAAAAATTGTGCTCATAAATAAAATAAGGATGGTCGGCCCATTTCAAGAACAACAGAGCTGTAAAAGAGTTATTGCGTTTGAAATGCCCGAAAAACTTGAAACGGAAGCACCTTTCTTTCTCTTACGGAGAGTAAGTCCGTATTTTTTACACAAAATTGCTGGTCTCTTTTTATGTAAAAGTCGTCCTTCAAATTACGGAACTTGTTTAGCAGTGTAGCTCCACATCGCACATTCCTAAACCACTTTCACTGCTTACGCTATTGACGTAATTGTCTGAGGTAACAGGTGACGTTTCCGCGTTTTGATTTGTATTCTCCCATTGCGCAGACTGTGGAGGTAACCTGACGGCGTTTAAGCAGCCCGCGAGGTTATATTCACCTGGTTACCCGAGCGCCTACGACTCGGATCAGCTGTGCCGTTGGGTAATCACCGCGGTCCAGGGAAATGTGACACTCCGATTCCTCAATGTGCAGATCGAAGAGTCCCCTGACTGCGAGTAAGTCTGCAAAAAAAGTTTTCGTGTACAAAGACATAGTTTCGATATGAATTTGATGATCACGAAAAGGGTGCAACACCACGTGGAGACACTCCCGCCAAATATGTCAAGCCTACTCTTTCTCTTGAAATAAAATAAGGGTCCTTTCGAAGCTCTGTCGGAAATTGTTTGAAAAGAACATGGAAGTCAGCATTTTACTAAAACTTGAATTTTGAGCGCCGGTATGTCTTCGTGATGTCAAAGATATTCTGCATGTCGGTGGTCACTAGATGTTGAACCAGAGCACTGCACGGGCTCGGGCCCACCCGAAAACCCGGGCCCGGCCAGGCCCACGGTCCGGGCCGGGTAAAGCAGATTTTATGGCGGGCCCGGGCCGGGCTCGGGCCTGAAGCTTTGGGCTTAGGGCCAGGCCCGAGTTTCAGGTGGTGGGCTCGGGTCGGGCCGGGCTAGGACTTTTCTCAGTTCTTAGAGGGACAGCAAAGTGAAACACCGAATCGGTTTAGAGTGATAACGTGCTCTCTGAGAACTCGAACGTCATTCATTTCAGCACCGTAAGATTATTGATGCAGGAGAAAATCAAGGTTAAGCTTCCATTTTAGAAGTTCGCACTGAAATCTCCGCGCGTGACGTATACAACGGCGAGGATCAGCAGGCTACAGACACGCTCTCCAGGTCAACCTCTCCTCCTTTCTTTTCCCTAATTATTATCTTCTCACGCTCTTACAGATTCGACAGCGTAGACGTCCTGATTGGTCCGAACCAAGAGTCAGCGGGCAGGTTGTGCGGTGCCATGACGAACCACACGATCGAAACCAACTCCTCAATCGTCACGGTCGTCTTTCATTCGGACGACTCTTACGAAGAAAAGGGGTTCTTTTTTGGAGTTCTACGCACAAATTGACGCCACAGGTGAGTTTTTTTTCCATCAGTGCTAAAAACGCGGATCTGTTACCGTAAAAGTCAGCGACAACAGTACTCTACTGCGCATATCTGAGGCGCAACATCAATACGAAAGTAATAGGTGGTGTGTTCCTTTACTAGAAAATACATAGATGCGTAATTCTAAAGATCCTAGTGTTTCTTAGGCTGCGCTGAAAACGCGACGCTATGCATGAAAAAGCCTGGCAGTGGCCCTGGGTTCTGCACAAGCTCATGTTTCCCGTTGCTACTGCCAGATGGCGTCCATATCTCACGCAGCGCCTCCTCTATTTTATCAATGCCAGCCAGATGCGGCCGATTCAACATAGAGGAGGCGCTGTCTGAGGCAAGGCAAAACATAGTAGTACGGCCGGCAGAAGACTGTCGTCTTTCGACGACATTTGCAGCGAAGCACGCATATACGCGGCCAACATTTTTTCCTATCAGTAATCACTACACCGTTACGTGTCAGAAAGGTGTTCGACCATCGCGTTCATTGAAATGCAGTTCTCGCCGAAGAATGCGGCGACACGCTGGTTGGAGAAGAGGGCAACGTGACGAGCCCGGGATACCCGCTCCCGTATCCGCACAAAAGCAGCTGCTGGACTCTCGTAAATGTCGAGCCTGGCCGCGTCATCGTCATGCGCTTCAAAGACTTGACGCTGGAAGCGGATGAACTGTGCACCTTCGACTACGTCGAGATCTTTGACGGCCCATCAGAAGGTGCGTTCGTCATACGAGGTTCAGTGGAAGCCTCAAATTTTGTAGAGGACTGTCACTGCAACACCGTTGTGCGCAACTAAGAGACTAAGAGACATTCTTGCAGCGCTTACGCACAATCACAAATAAAGAAACACATCACGACGGGACTTTTTTTTGTGCTTGTGCTTTAGCGCTACTAAAATGTCTGTGAGCAAGTACCAACTCACCCAGCAACACGTTCTTCTGCAGTAAGAAACTAAAGTTGGCTACTTAGCTACGGGATTTACGGAACATTGTTTCATCGGTGCATATTGTGACGTGGCACAGCAAGAGAGAAAGAAAAGGAACGCCGACATTCAACTCTGTAAAAGATTGACGATGGTAGTCTGTGTCTCTTGCTATGTCCAGTCACCGTACGCGCCGATATGTTATTTTACAAACAGCCGTTGTATGCATGGCATTTCTGGGACACGGTCGGTGACTTCGTGATTGAGTTTTTCTTGCATATCCTGGACCCCTTGGTGCAGCCCCTGACGAGGAGCACTCCGATCCTCACAGTGCAAACGTGTTTCATTGTCCCTCTGTTAATAATTGAATGACTTGTAACTTGTTTTTCTTGCCAATCATTTCGACCGATTATTAGACCACCGTCAAGTCCAAGCGATGCTTTTATTGTGAGTACGTAAAACGTGACCAGCCATGGCTTCAGCTACGTCTTCTTTGCCCTCTCTGTTTTTATTTCAAGACTCTCCATCGTTCGGACGGTTCTGCGCGGACTCTCAGCAACGGACGATCAGGTCTACGACCAGCAGCGTCCTGGTCCACTTCAAGTCCGACGACTTGACTAACAGTCGGGGATTCCTTCTCGAGTACGAGAGGGACAGCGCGGGCGTCAAGGTTAGCCACGAAGGAGGTAATCTGCCAGGGGGCCTTTGGCACTGAGTGAATGCGAGTGAGGTCATTTCTCTCTCTTCTTCTCTCCTCTCTCTCTCATCTTTATGCTCCCCTTTCCCATTCGCCCAGCGTAGGGTAGACAACCGGGCATGTGCCTGGTTAACCTCCCTGCCTTCTCTCTTGTTTTTCTTCCTTCCTTCCTTCCTTCCTTCCTTCCTTCCTTCCTTCCTTCCTTCCTTCCTCATTTCCCTCTAAAGGATAGGGAGTGCAAACACGGACACAAGAGGGAAGTCAAGGCACCACAAACGCCTGGCCACCTTCTTATGTCCGAGTTTGCACGCGCTGTCCTTTAAATGAATACGTACCAACTAGCTTTAACTTTCTGTTATTGTAAGCTGATTTCTCTAGTTGTTTGGAACATTTAAAACCGTGTACTGCTTCTTACTTGTCAGGACGAAGGTCACACCATTGGAACAAGCCAAAAGAAGCTTCACGTTGCCCAGAGAATCAAAAATTAAGAGTTGGTTCTTGTTTTATTTGCACAGACGCGGGCAGGGTGTTCTCTATTAGCGGAAGGGAGTGGGGCAAGGTTTCACCACAGTGCCTTTGCCCCATTCATTGGTAGAGTCTGAAAGAAAAGCAAGCGTCTCAATGTATGCAAAAATGAAGACCAAGCAATGACATGCGGCTCGCAATGGTCTGCCCGTAGTGCCTGGCTTTCCGAGGGGGGGGGGAGTGGGAAGTAAGCAGTTCCTGAAATTAAACATCTGGGGTCCGAAAATTTGCATGGCGATAACCCCTGCAGATTAGACAATGAGGGGACCGGTCCCACTGAGTGAAGATATGGGGCTGACTTGGCGCCCTCATTAGATGATTAGGACGGGAGTGCGTCATCTCCCTCCTCCCACCACTGTGGATATGCCTATGCATGCCTCCTCCCTCCCGTCTATGCTCATATATGTAACAGGCAGTGCATTTTAAAATAACATATGTCCTTTGAAGTCTAGAGCAAAGGTGGGAGAGGACGAATATATAAACACAATGTGCCATAGAGGTTGTAGGAACCGGGACAGGTGCCTCAGACAGTCTGAATGACGTTCCAGTGGTGGACTTATCGTTGTCAAGGGAGCCTTGTGAAGCTTGGTGTGTTAGTTTTAACAAGGTTAATCGTAATGGGGTCGTTAGACGTTAACGGGTAAATCAGTTAAAGCCAACACGCCAGGGATGACAAGACACCTTTAGAAGTGCAGTGAATTGAGCTAGTTGGAACTGGTTCATTATATTACAGCTCAACAAAAAAAGAGGAAAAAAAGGATATGGCAAACATACGAGCTGCGCTGTGTCCTGTCGTATGTGTGCCTTAGCCTTTTTTTTTCTCGTTCTTGTCGCGCTGTAAAATAATGAAGGCACCTTTAACGAACATAAATTCATCTACTGGAACGTCGGCAAGCAAGTTGAGGCACCTGTTCCGGTTCACGGAACCTTTACGTCCTTAAAAGGGCACCCATTTCGGTGAGCTGGCACTTTAGGGTCACAGAGTGACATTGTACAGGATGTACGGTGACATCGGGATTCGACAACGGCACCGTGGCCTCGCCCGGCTACCCGAACAAGTACCCGGCCTCGGCGCACTGCCTCATCGACCTGGAGGCCCCGAGAGAGGCCAAGGTGGCGCTGCGATTCTTCGAATTCTCGCTCGAACCGGACGTCGAATGCAACTTCGATTTCGTCGAGATTCTGGACGGAAACAAGGACGGTAGGTGCACGACGGTGTACTCTTTGTGGATATGTCGCGAGACGTTTACTTGAGAGAAGTAATGCAACAAAAGTTTCACACTGCGTATAGGAGAAAAACGTAGTCATCATCGTCATCATCGTAATCAACAGCGACAACAATCTGACAACGCGCACTGCTCTCCCACATTCTTCTATTAACCCAGCCTTGTGCTCGCCGCGGCCATATTGCTTGCGCAAACATCCTATCCTCGTCAGCACACCAATCTATCTGCCACTCCCCGACGCGCTTGACTTCCGTCAGAATTCATACTGTTACCCTTCATGACCATAAGTAATCTAAATATCTTAGATATTTCGGGACCCTTTAACAAATTTGTTGGGTCCCAAAAATGGGTTTTTTGTATTCAATACATGTCTTTTGGTAAATAGACTTTCAAACTTTCAAAAATAAAACGTAGATATGCCGTAAAATCGGCTACCACGTATCGAGTTACGTATGAACGCCGCCTGTCTCTGCGCTAACCTTGCAGCGTGTTTCCGTATCTCAAAGAGCGCAATGACTGAACTTCCCGTTGCCGTCGCTTGTGGGATAGCCACGTGAACCTGATCAGAGACGTTACGAAATGACGCCATACCACAGCCGAAATTAAAAAAAAAGATAACTCACGGGGTCCCTTATGCACTCAACAAAGACGACTCGAAGGCGAAAGCCATCTTTTCTTCTCAGTCGATGTAACTGATAAATAAGCAATCGAAACTGTAAGCTTGCAAGAACAAGCAAATCACCTCCGCTCGTAAAGCTAAGCCACACAATAATGAGTAATGGATGGCGCAGCAGATGAACCTTGTAGTGAGCATATTTCTAAGATGTTATGATTTTTTCTGATTCGGCATGGTGATGTCTCGTTAGTCGTGACTTTAGCGCTCTTAAATATGGCGTTATTTATTTGTCGCCCTAACCCTGCAGGCTGGCGATCTCTGGGGCGATTGTGCGGGGACAAAGGGGAAAACGCGGAGCTGGCGTCATCCGAGAACCGCATGCGGCTCAAGTTCCACAGCGACAACTCCACGGAAGCGCGAGGGTTCGTGGCCAACTTCAAGCTCGTCTTCCCGCAAGGTAAGTTCGCGGTTAGTGACGAAATCATCATCATCATCATCATCATCATCATCATCACCATAATTATCATCAGCCTGACTGCGCCCACTGCAGGGCATATGCATCTCTCATGTTCCGCCAATCAACCTGGTCCTGTGCTTTCTTCGGCCACGTCATACCTGCAAACTTCTTAATCTCGTCTACCCACCTAATCTTTTGTCTCCACCTCGCGCCCTAGCTGCCTCCTCTTGGAATAGTCTGTTACTCTCAATGACAAGCGGTTGTCCTGCCTACGCGCTATACATACGATGAAATGCGTATGCCCCATTTCCTATGTGTCGATTGCCTCCTCCCGAGTCATTCTTACTACCACAGTTATCAAACTCGTCGCAAGCATCGCTGGAAGTACGTTATCACGATCAATGACACAACGTTTAATTACTCCAATATGGCTTTTTAGATGCGAAGCAGCTTATGGCGGGGCCTTGGTCCGTCCTTCCCGCGTCCCACGTCCCACACCCCCACAGCGCATGCGCGTCCCCTCCCCCCTCTCTCTCCTATCCTACGCTCCCCCCTTTCGCTCCTCTAGGAATCCTGTACTCTACGGACCGGCGCGCACGACAGGTGGTGCGACAGCTGCATACTGTGCTGGGGGCGCCACGGTAGTTCCGCGGTATGAAAATGACGGAGCGCGCGTGCCTCATTCTCTCTCCTGCGCAGCGCCACGATGAGTGCTCGGGCCGCTGCCGCGGAACGGGAGCGGCGACGTGGTGATCCCGAACTTCGGGCTCCCCGCTGCTTCGCATCCACACATGGTTCCCTTTAGCGGGAGATGGTGTAATTTTACATTGAGTGCGATACCACATGACATGGGCGTTGGCGGGGGGAGTGCAAAAGGGGTTTCCTCGCAAAAGTAACCGATTTCACAGTTATGCAGGGAACTCGAGGGCACAGTGGCACAAGCGTTTCCGCGTGTATGGATATGGTGAGCTTCGATTATCTCACGTGTTCTTTGCTATCTGTGTGTTTCCATTTTAGCACCGTTCCACGCGTGGAGAGCTGTTTGTTCCCGTCTGAATGACGTACCAACCAGCCCAGTTAGGTGCACTCCTCCAATACCGCGTTTAACGTGTCTCTTATCTCTCCCCCTCCCCCTTATCTCTCTCTTGCACGCAGACAGACCGGAAGCGGAAGAAGGTAATAGCACGATCATGCGCAACAGGACGCTGGTTCCGGCCCTTAAGCTGATGCAGGAGATTCCAGGTGACAAAGCGGTTGCCGAAGATGACGAGACGTTTCTAGACTGCATACCGAAGGCGCCTGGATCCAACGTGACATGGTACGAACCAGATTTTTTTTACTTACACCCCGTGTGATGAACTTAAGAGCTGAAGTCTAGCCCGAAATATTTTCAAGTATATGAACAACACATATCGCGCGCGCACTCACTCACTCACTCACTCACTCACTCACAAACACACACACACACACACACACACACACACACACACACACACACACACACACACACACACACACACACACACACACACACAAACAAACACACACACACACACACAAACACACACACACACACACACACACACACACACACACACACACACACACACACACACACACACACACACACACACACACACACACACTTCGATAAACTGAATAAACATGTAAAAAATTATAACCGTTCACTGGGCGTGCCTTGTTCAAATGAAGTGGTGCACGTATATATGAGCTATCCAGCGCTCTCGTTTTTTTTCTACATTTCAATCTCAATTTAATGCTATGTCTTCCAGTTGTTTATACATTTAGGTCCTGTTTTTCTGTACATTTATCCCATGTGTGCTAACTGAATTTATTATCGTGGAATTTACATGTTGACATTACCGTTTGCTATAACAATTGTCATCATCCACGGGAGGTATTATTTCAGTTTCTAACCACAGGACATGAAATGTACATACAATAACATAAAATGTATATACAAACGAAGGTACCACGCCTAAAAACTGATATGGGACCTCCTTTTGTACATGCATTTCGCGTAATCATCTCCGTTTATTAACTTGAATAAACTGATTCTCACTCCGATTTCAAGATTCTGCTGCTAGGAACGGTGGACTCGAAGCATCCTATTTAGATACGTTTCAAGGGAACTGTAGAGGGATATTTAAAAAAAAAATTGGCCGCGTATCTGCGTGCTTCGCTTCAAATGTCGTCGAAAGACGATAGCCTTCTGCCGGCCGTACTACTATGTATTGCCTTGCCTCAGACAACGCCTCCTCTATGTTGAATTGGCCGCATCGGGCTGGCATTGGTAAAATAGAGGAGGCGCTGCGCGAGATACGGACGCGATCTGGCTGTGGTATCGGGAAACATGAGCTTGTGCAGAACCCAGGGCCACTGCCAGGCTTTTTTCGTGCATAGCGTCGCATTTTCAGCGCAGCCTAAGAAACACTAGGGTCTTTAGAATTATGTATCTATGTATTTTATCATAAAGGAACACACCACGTAATACTTACGTATTGATGTTGCGCCTCAGATATGCGTAACATTTGCTTTTTGATTGACAATGCTCACAAGTATGAACGCAGCCACCAGTTAAAGATGGCTGGGCTTTCAGCAAGTGCTTAAACTTTGGCCGGGTGGCTGAATAGTGTGACAGACAGACAGACAGACAGACAGACAGACAGACAGACAGACAGACAGACAGACAGACTAAAATTTCTGCGTTGAAGTATTCCAAGAAAGACTAACGTCTTTAAAAAAAAGAGCATGCGAGCCACAAACGTTGCCTCAGCCATTGTAATCAAATTTTAGCGCTTTCTGCGTGCGTGGTGACTTGCAGGTTCAAAGACGGGATAATGCTAAATGGTGCCGAGCCTCTGCCCGATCTGTACCTGATTCCACCGAGCACCCTGTGGATACGCCGGATGCACTCCAACCTGACTGGGAGCTACACGTGTCGGGTCATCACCAGGTACCTGGAGGCCGAGTCTACGAGCGCGATCGTCATGGGGGGAACGAAGGCGAGCGACGATTGTGGCATTCGTAAGTACACGGTGCTTGTTGTACTCTGAATGACAGCGCACACCAAGAAAAAAGACAATGGACAAGCTAAAGTCCCATAGAACCGGCCAGGGATCTCAAACGCGCGGCCCGCGGACCTCTCGCTCGGGGCCCGTCATGCACATTACTGTCTACGCCCACTATTTTTTTTTAATATTTCGTAATAAAGTTCTACATGAGCTACACAGATGTGACTGGTTTCAAGCATTCCTTTCGTGACGCACAACATGCGGTTACCATGTGCTGAAACATAAACCGTGGAACAATGGGCGTGCGCAGGGTTCCTCTCCGGGGGGGGGGGGGGAGTTCGTCGCAGCGCCCCCCTCCCTATTTTGTCACAGCGCTTGCAGCGGTCTTCCCCTGCGATGTGTTCCATGAAAACTCGTTGAAGGAACACTGTAGGGGTGTCCCATGAACAATCAACACTCATAATATTCCGTTGTTACCGTACGCGTACATTCCAGAATTCCGCAAGAGTCCCAAGGACCAGGAGCTTCCCCAGGGCGAGACGATGGTCATGCATTGCGCCGCCCAGGTGTCGCTGCGGCCTGCGTCGGACGTCAAAATAGCGTGGCTACGCAACGGCCTGCCGTTCCCGACCAGCAATCGGTACCGAGACCTCGGCAATGGGCTGGCTTACGTCAACGACGCCGCACCCAAAGACACCGCGGTGTACACTTGCGTTGCCACTGACCGCCACAGCGAGTGCAGCGTCCAGAGATCCGCCCTGTACAGGGTTCTTCCCAGGATCAGAGTAGAGGAGAGTGAGTTCTTCAACACTTGAAGCTACGGGAAAGATGGGGACTTGTATAGACTATGTTCTGTAAGACATCTGACATCTGATGTTTTCATGTTTTTGCATATCGCGACGTGAATTGATAAGGCCATGAAACATAGTATGCACCAACCCAACCCTTCTCAAGCGTATACGTCTACCGTAACACTGTTCGTTTAGTTGTTCAAGACGCAAAACACAAATGTTAACAGCCTAATATGGCGGCACTCAAACCCATCCGTAAAATAGTCTATAGTACAAGTTCCCTTACAATGAATGCCACCGGACAATCCGGTGTCATTGCTTGTTGGACGATTTCGCATGACTTATTCGCTGCATGCCTGGAACTGCTTTATTTATTTTCATTTGGAATATACTACCGTCCGCAGACCAAGCAGGGGAGGCAAAAAAAAAAAAAAGGAACATATGAACCATACGAACAAGTTAACAACAGGTTATCGTAAGCATTGCTACTGCGAGACAAGCATAGACTAACCAGTATGATTAAATATACATATGTAGAAAAGAATTTGACGAATTTGTAAAAGCTTAGTTGATGAGTTGCCATAATGTATATAGGAGCATGACAATATCAACAATGAGAGAGAGAGCGTGAGGTTTTTCGAGAGAGAAATGCTGAGAGGTCGGCCTGAATCCATTTCGTGGCCTGCTACTCAACGTTAGGATAGGGGAGAGGTGGTAAAGAAAGGAGAGAGAAGGTGTTGATGATGAGGAGGAGGAAGGGGGCGATGAAGAGAAGCCTTCAATGTCCAAAAGCTATTTAAGTTTACACGAAACTATCCATGTGTTTTTCGAAGTTAGGAAAACCAAGTTCTGGAAAAATATTTGAAGGTAGTGCATTCTAATTGCTAATGGTTCGTGAAAAAAAATCACAAAAAACGAGTGTTTGGTAAGGTAAGTCCCATCGGCGGCCGAGATTACTCCGGACTAGCCGTGGCATGAGTCACGGTGCTTCTGTTTTAATGGCGATCAGAAGAAACATCAAAATGGGACAGCCGTAAAAATGCCCATGACTTGGAACATGGTCAAAATGCCTTAAAGTTCAGCAGAGACGGAACAAGAAAAAAGACACAGTTTCACCGCACTGGTGAAGCAATGAATGTGATAGCAACAAATTATAACGTTATACGAAGTGAGGCTGGCAGCTAACTCTTTTGGGTTCGATCTCACGCAACTCTACAAAGCGCTGGTGTAAGAGAATACGGCCGCTCATGGCACATATTTCGAACCGTCTCTTCGCGTTGAGAGTGCAGCACGTAGAAGGATATAGGAGCCGCCCGCTAACGGCTGCCGAGATAGCCAGATAACGCTCGTGTCAGCGACGACCGCGCTCGTAAAATCAAAGGTCGCAGTTGCTGCTCAAGGGAACCCCCCCGCCCCTCTCGCGTCTTTTGATGCTCGTTAACCCTTTCAGTCCCAGTGATTCCAATTGGAATCATAAGTTATATAGGTCAGTCAGCAAGCATCTGGTAAAGATAAAGCGTTGTTCTTCCTCAAAAGCCCGTATTTAGCATCTGCCCTACATGTGGTGTCAACATGGTACACACAATAAAGTGAGGTCGCGTCTGAACGAAGAAATTACAGAAGCGGTCATGCTGTTCGCGCATTTCGATGAGACAGCTTGTTCTTTCACCTTGCAGATAGGGCATTTATTTTAGGTCTGCCCTGGAGATTTGAATTTTGGCTTTTGGACATTATGCTATCCTATCTAAATAACATTTTAAGTAATAAATGAAGTAAAAATTATGGAATTACTATTAACTAATAATTATTTGTTAAATTAATTGGCACTCGATCCTCACTGAAAACTGTGAACAAAAAGTTTTTCAGGTTTTTATTTTTTGGACTACCACGATCATGCGCATCTCAAAATGTAAAAACTAGTTGCTTACATTGAAAATAGTTAATTGGGACTGAAAGACGGGCGGGGCGTTTCCTCTCTGCTTCAGCTTTCGACGGCCGGTCTAACAGGTGGGATCTTATCGCATGAGCCTCGGAGCGATGGAGATGGGCCAGCTCGTTTGATCTCCTCTTCAGCCGCGTTCGTCGCCCCCCGCTCGCGCGCTATTACCCGCGGGTAGAACGCACGATGCGCTGGGGGATCATATCAATTTGAACTTTATACGGGACATGACGGCGACGGCGACGGCAAAAACCCGTTGAGACTGTCCATATAATTGCTATCGCAATGAAAATTGTTTTAAATAGAGGCGGGGTAGGGGGGCGGAGAACGACCCACCTTTTCGTATGTTCGGGCGTGTATGCGCATAAATATATACATACCAATTTAAAATTTCGGGGGGTGTTTGAATGCCCCCCTCACCCCCCTATGATCACCCCCCTGGCTACGCCTTTGACATTAAGGCGTTTGACACGTGTTATTTTTCTTGTCCCGTAGTTCGGCGCTCGGGTTTTAGCTCTTCTGCTTTAATGGATGTCTTCGTACTATTTTTGATGACATACGGGGTCAGACGACTGGCCACGTAAGCGTCCACTCATTGCACCTTAGTGGAATGCAACGCCATGTCCACAATGCGAACCAGCAACTTCGTGCTTAATGAAACGTCATTTAGCTATCACAGCGCTGCTATTGCAGTCATCCCATGTTTCCCGAGGAACCCTTTATAAATTATCTTGGAGCAGATTGTGTATGGTTGCTGAATACGAAGGGTGCTGTTTATTTTTTGTTCAGTTTGTGGCAATCCTGTTGTCAGCCGCGCCAACACAACGAGGCCATCCGGACCGCAAGGCAAGATTGTGGGCGGAGAGGACACGGTGAAGGGTGCCTATCCATGGCAGGTGAGGGGGGACGATGTTCTGTCACTCTTCGGCAGGTAAATTATCAGAAGCGATACAGGTGTCATCGTTTAGAGATTCCTAACGCTCCCTGATTTGAAACAAATATTGCTCGGAAATTTAGTTACGTGTGGTGGGCACTGGGCTTGCTGCGCCCCGTCCGTAGTCACAGCAGAGCAAACGGAGACATCAGGGAGCAAGACAGAAAATGTATTTACTGCGGCATACGCATTAACTAAGCACGGAATGTGACGATAAGCACGGAACCAGACGCGACGAGCCAAACAGCTCGTCGGTCTCTATTGCAGACTTTTCAAAAGTCTTTAATGCAGTCATCTCAGTCTTTAATGCATCGCCGCTAAAGCTTTCGCCTTCGTGTCGTCTTAGCGATAGTAAGACGCCCGCGGAATTTTTACAACTATACCCATAGGCGTGCACAGGGTTCCCCTTCAGGGGGCGAAGGTTCGTCGCTGTGCCCCCCTCCCTATTATGTCAATGTGTGAGGCTGACTTGGCGCCCCCCCCTCCTCCCGAGTCGCAGCGCCCCCCTCCCTATTATGTTAATGTGTGGGGCTGACTTTGCGCATCCCCTCTCAGGTGACTAGAGGGGGCGGCGGCCACCCCTCTGCCCCCCGTGCGCACGCCTATGACTATACCCTCCATGGTCTGCGTGTTAATACATCCATGCCAAGTGACAGTCGAAACGCTCTCCAAGGAGCGAAGCCACCTGGCTGAAGTTTAGCTGAACGTCTGTTGATCAAACTTCCTATGAATAAACGTCTTTCATTTGAAGTAGACGTGCGTCCGATATAGCCCATGTTCATTCGAACTCAGGTACGCTGAACCCTGATTCTAGAGTGCCAGCGGGACAAAACCGGTGACGGTTGGAAGGCCGCATTTAACTGTTTTCTTGTTGCCTTCGAAGGCGCTGTTGTTGGAACAGCGTTTTTTTAATGTCAATAGTGACAAGCTACCACTCTCCCATAGCAGAGTGCCCAAGTCATGGGATACTTTTCTGAACGCACTATAGGTTTACGAACTGCCGGTCGTGTTATCTGAGCCCGAATGTGGAAGATACAACAAATAGCAACGGTGATATTTATTACTCAATTTGAGCTTTATAATATAGTTTGATTCAGCATTGCTTTTCATATGCCTATTAAACTCCAACAGATCTCCCTATGAGCATCGGCCGCTGTAGCACGACGCAACATGGGAATCATGCATGGGACTCTCGAAGCTGTAAACTCTGCACTATGTTACGAAGTTTCTACTGCGCGTTTTTGCTAAGCTCGGGTTGCCTCACAAGTGTCATGGGTGTTGTAGGTGCGACCGAAAAAAAAAAAAATCGCACGCGCCAGCGCAAAGAAATGCGGCACTCGAAGGTGAGCCGGTCATATGCATATTTGTAAGCCCCGTTTTTCAATAATTGATGATCTGTCGATCATCAATTACTAAAATCAATCACCAATTACGAGCTTGTGGACGATCATCCGTTTCTGATATGGCAATGACATCTTTTATCGAGGCGACTTGTCATTTCACGTTTGCTATACATTTCCCCCCGCCACGTGGATACGAACGCAGGACCGTCGTTGTTGCCTGTAGCAACTCAAGTGTTGCTCTGCTAAGGAAGGAAGGAAACAGTAAGTAGGGGAAATTTGCAATGCGATAAACATAAAAAAAAAGAAAGAAAACGAAAATGAGCAGTACGTCAGGCACGCACATGTCAAGCGTCACTTGCACCCTTTTCCCGATAGCGCAAGGGCTCCTACCTTTCTTTTTTTTATTAGCGTCAAGTTCAGTGCATTGCAGCAGGATGCGACGAGCACCAAGTAGGGCTAGTTCCAACTTAGTACCAAGTGCCAAGCTAGAGTACCAAGTTGGGTAGTGACGTTCATTTGGTAAAGGTTCTAACTGCGGTAAAACAAGGACAACAGAAGAAGAGAACGCACGTGGTGCGCACGTGCTGTCTTCTCCTCTTTCGTTGTCCTTGTTTTAGCGCAGGCAAAACCATCGCGGAATGAGCAGGATGTGAAGCAGGATATGTGGTTCGACAGAAACTCTTCAAAAGATTGCTGCAAGCGCTCTAGTACAGTTTTTAGAAGAGTCAGAAATATCAAAAAGATACTGATTCAAATTTGTAATTATTGTTCGCATTGACATACTTCTGGTCCCATGTTTCGCGTTGTCTCTCGTGATTCAAGAAAGCTCTGTGCGGGCACGTGCCCAGTGACTGTTGTGTGATCGCATTATATAAAGGACTGAGAGATGAACTCTTCTGCAAAGTGCGAGCGTTTCTTGTGTGTGAACAATGATGTTGACGCGTGCACATTATTTACGACGTGAGAACATTCCTTTTAAAAGGACATTGTCGTGCCTGAATTTTACAATACTCTACTGTTATTCATAAGTTCGTGACGCAAATTATCAAGTAAGGGAAGAGGAGTAGCCGGATGCAGCAACCTCTCTTTAAACACATATAATAAAAGAAAAAGTGGCTCGCCCCGCTTGTCGCCCCTCGGCCAGGTAATGTTCTGGTCCCCATCTTCGGAGAGGGCTTTCTGCGGAGGCACGCTGCTGACCGACCGGTGGGTCCTGTCGGCGGCGCACTGCTTTCGGCACGAGCTGGTCCAGCCGGAAGAAGTGCAAGTACGTCTGGGCGAGCACGACCGGCTCGTAGCCGAGTCCGAGGAGGTCGTCACCAAGATCGCTGACGTCTACTTCCATCCGTAAGTGCGTCCGCGCTTAATCATCATCCTCATCATGCGTCCACTGCAGGGCAAATTCTTAGCGCTGGTGCAGACGAGGACAAATAGGAATAGACAGTACACACATGGGCACGACTCACAACAATAAGGTTTATTCCTTGATCGCGTCGAACTAAAGTGACTTGACATACACGTCACAAAATCACGTGACCTTCGTACGATACAAGAACCAGACAAAACCGGACGAATCATCAGAAATAATCACTACAGCGGAATCAGACAAAATATAAAGTTTTACGGTTTGCGCAGGAAACTAATTTCTTTCTCAGACAGCGTTAGCGAAGTCTTGCTGATGCAAGAGCTACCACAATAGTCAATTTACTCACTTTCTATTATCAATCGGGTGACTTCAAACTTGCTCTTTCTAACGATGACAGTTTTGTCAAGCAACAGCACACGCGCGCATTCTTGGCAATGAATTGCCAGAAAACCATCTGCGGGCGTCTTACTACATTTATAGTGGTGTTCTCGAAGACGATCGTTCACGCACCTTCCTGTTTGTCCGATATAAAAATGCTGGCAACATAAAGGAATACTGCCCTTCCATTATGCACCAACAAGCCCACATCGCTACGCTTGCAGGGCAAAGGCATCTCGCATGTTCAGCCAATGAACCCTGTCCGGTGCTAGTTGCGGTCATGTTAAACCCGCAAGATTCTTAATCCTGTCTGCCCAGCTAATTCTCTCTCACCCTCGCACACTGCCCTTCTCCTGGAATTTTGTCTGTTACTCTTAATGACCAGCGGTTCCTTACGCGCTACATGCTCTGCTCATGCCCATTTCTTTCTGTTTTCGACTAAGATGTCCTTAACACCCGTTTGTTCCCTGGCCTACTCTGCTTTATTCTTGTCTCTTAAGGATAGACATTAAGATACACTCAAGTCAGCCTCTTATAACCTTAATGTAACTTACTGTTGGGTTATTTGGGAAGTCATCATAATGAAGTAAGGAGGCGCAACTTAGCACTCCCTCGTCCGCGCACACATCCACATTCGCCTATACTTTTTGTGGGGCGTGGTTTGTGGAGTATGTAAAGAAGATGTGTGATGTATTCTTCATACTGCCCTATTCCGCTTGGCGCTGTGACCTCTGAGTTATAAATTACTACCGACATGTTCATGTTGACCATGGTGCATTGACGGTGAGGTAATATCACTAACGCACACTGGTTTCATTACATTCTTTCCACGAGAACACTGACGCGTCTGAAAAAAAAATTAAATGGATTTTAGTTGCAAAAGGAACAGCCGGCAGATCACATGCACTGTGGGAATCGATGTAATGCGAAGCAGCCAGAAAGGAGCAAATCATGCTGTACGTAACAAGCCTGTCATGACTTACATGTTACCACCTGCCATTTATGTTCGTCGTGCAGTCACGTCGCGCAATACCCATTTTGGTGTATATCAAGCTAGCGAACTGGGATAGTCGACTCACTCAGCCTCACTCAGACACAGGTCAAACCATTAGTCTGAGTCTGAGCGAGTCCGGCTGAGTACAATATGTTGGTGAGCTTGAGTCCGAGTGAGTACAGATGGGAAAAAGTTTCGTGAGTCTTAGTCCGAGTGAGCCCTAGCAAAATATATTTCTTGAGTGAGTGAGTGAGCTCCAATTTTTTTCGCCGACCTATGGGCCAATGTCTCGTCAACTCGCAGGAAGTTCAACGCAAGCACGTTCGACAACGACATAGCGCTGCTGCTGCTCGCCGACCGGGTGAAGTTCACGGACTACATCCAGCCAGGCGTGCCTGGGCGACAGCGCGGCCATCGAGCGCGACCTGTTCAACTCGACGGATGGTGTGCGCAAGGGGAAGGTCACCGGATGGGGTCAGCTCGCCGAGAACGTCCACACGCTGCCGCGGTACCTGCAGGAGATCGAGCTGCCCATCGTGAACCAAGATGTCTGCCGAAACGCGACGGCGTACAAGGTACTTTCAACGCCGCCATCATCATCGGGCGTGTTTCAATACTCACCATAGACGGCTAAATAGACAGATAACCAGACAGCAGCCATCTTACGCGTTATTGAAATTCTCACGTAGCCGGCAAAGTAGGCACCTTCGCGAAGGCAGCATCGGAGACAAATGCGATGCAGGCTACTTTGCTGTACAAACAAAATGGCGGCTGAGCGGAATACTCAGATAGCCCGGATCTCGATGGTATTGTCGTCTGCACACAAGCAGATGCTTCTGTACATGTTCAATGTAATATACGTTAAATGTTTCGTAGGTTTCAACCCGAAAGCAGTTAAAGAAATAACATATATGTTTGTTTTTCTAATCTTTCTCTTGCGACGTGAAATGGCGTCCGGTCACGCGGACGTCATCCAGACGCATTCCGTTACTCGGACGACTCGGGCTCGATGCTGCCTTCTAAGCTTTCAGCGTAGGCTGTCTACGGTGCTGTTCAGAATTGGAACAGAGCTATCCTGCACCCCACACCCGCCATTACGGCCATCACCATCACTACAGTGCATGATGTGGACATCATAGAGTTTCACATTCGTACACTAGAGGGAAATCTGGCGCTAGAGTCTATGGGATCTGCGATGCATGGCGCTTCAGCCAGCATGGGAATGATGGGTAGTACATGGACTGGTCTAAGCTTCGTTCTTCTAGCTCCGTGTGATTTGCAGCCTCTTTTTTGCAGGACGAAGTTCAGCAAAAGTTAAGCAGTACTACTTCCCCACCTTAAGAAGCCATCCCTTTCTCAAGGACTGATGCTGCCATGAAAATATGAGCGATTGCAAATGAAGATGTTAAATACCTGTGGAACGCAGCAAGTTTACGACCCTTTTAGGCTGACTATAGTTCAAATCACCTCACGAGGTTCCCAAAGAGCCATTTTGTTATGCGAAACAAAAGCCCAAAAGCACAGCAGTAAACAAAGCCGTTCGAAGACGCAAGCACTAAGACTAGGCAAATCCGTATACTGACCATCATTCGCTAAGTGGCTGGACAATCGCAGCGCCACAGTTTCCACTAGTAAATACTATAGGAAACTCTATGGTGGATACAACGCATAGCCTCATCACAAGTGCTCATATGGCGTTATGATGAAACGATGTACTTTTTAATGGGTTTTATGACACTGTTTCCTATGTATATTCTAAGCAAAGTTTCCGCATATTTCAAAAACACCGACTTCTGGCGCTCCACTACTCATGGTATAACTTGTTGGTAGCGACACGAGGGCACATTTCCTATACACTTTGTGCAGCCATAGCATGACATGATACCGAAGGCAAACGGTGACTGTTCACCACTGCCCGCAATACTTGATAGTAATAACACCTCTGACGTCATAGTTCTGTGGCGGCTTATCCTAATAAGGTCTCTAATTTAAGACGGTTCTTGTCAAACGCACTGAAGCATTGAAGGGAGAGTAAAGTGAAACAGGAAATTAGTTTAGACTAATAAATTATACAATGAGAACTCTGGTGTCATTAATTTCACCTCAGTATATATTTATATGACACAATTAATGTAAGAAGTTTCACTATTAAATTGATGGTGACGTCACGGATTTCAGTCTTTTTGCGCAATTTCGCCACTTTGGCTCAACGAAACTTTCTCAAACTTGATAAGTTAAGTCTGTCACACCCTCATAGGACAATATAGTTCATTTTTTCACTAATTAGGATCTACGTGGGCCTCAGTAGACGCCGTCAAAATCTGCGACTTCACGGCGACTGCTGTGGGAACTTCAAAAGTGGCGTTGCCACCCGCATTTTTCTTTTTGCGAATTTTGTCGCTTACCAACCGCCTTCAGGCAGGAGGCATGGTTTTCGTGCTATCGTGAAAGAATACTTTACTAATGCGAGTCAAATCGTTAATCTCTTTAGTGTCCATTTAGCAAGCACGTGAGTGAGTGAGTGAGTGAGTACAACTTTATTAAAGTCTAGTGCAGACGCTTAGGTTGGCCCGCGCCGCCCGGCTACTCCCACGTGAGAAGGTCCAATTCCCAGCATGGAGGTAGGAAGAGTTTGAAGGAAGCATTGTGCGCATGAGATAAAAGGAAAGAAGGAAAGTGCATATTAGGCGCGCATACGGCAAGCTTCGCTCGACCCCAATTTCCCGATAGGGCAAGGGCTCTTAACATTTTTTTTTTTCGTCTTGCTTTGCAGGTCACGGACAATATGTTCTGCGCGGGATACGCGCAGGAGATCGTGGGAGACGCCTGTCAGGGTGACAGCGGAGGTCCCTTCGTGGTGCGGCACAAGAATCGCTGGTACATCGTCGGCATCGTCAGCTGGGGCGTGGGATGCGGCCGTAGGGGCAACTACGGATACTACACGAAGGTCACCAACTATCACAACTGGATCAAGGAGAAAATCATCTACTAGCGGGTGGACCTTCGCCGTCCTTCCGTGCTTTGTGTGAAACGGCCGCACGCATCTTCTGCAGCTTGAGCAATGGTCTACGCGGACGAATTCTAGTGATTATAGCGAGTTTCTCAAGTGGTGCGAATAAACCAGTGTTCTATTCCTGTTTGTAACAAATGAAGTCTACACGAAGAAAATGCACATACCTCTCCGTGAAAGTCGGCGGTACGACACCTATTTGGGACAGGAGGGCAATTTTATGATCCTTACCGGGCTTTGTCGAAAAAAAAATGACTCACAGGGCCCCTTAAAAGGCCAAGATCATCTTTTTTTATCTTCTCAGTCGATGTATTGAACTGAACCTAAAGTAATTCTGCACTGCGTCCTATATTGGAGGTATCATAAACTTTTTGCCCCTCACGGTTTTGCACAGCTTCCATGATCGGGCCGGCCCGCCTTTGACAAAGCGACGATGCCCTGCTGTAACGCCATCGTGCGACGTCATGTTGTGAGGTCATAATGAGGTCAATATGGCGTTGCAGATTTTAACGACGTGTGAGGTCATTGATGTTACATTGAGGTCGTGAGACTTTAGGTACGCCGACTGCTCACCCACACTAACTTCAGGATCCGGTGACTTTTGAGCAATCTTCATTCTTACCTTTTTTAACACGAAAGTGTTTTATGCCGGTGCCCACCAATACTTCAGTGACGTATTTACGTTACGGAAACGACGTTGCAAAAATGTACACGATCAGATGTCAAAAAAAGTTCCGTCAATGGGCATCGAACGTATGACCTCTCGGTCCGCAACAACAGAAGCCGAGCACGCTATCCCTTGCGCCACGGCCACAGACTCTGACCTGCTTTACGAACGCGCCTTTTATATCTACCACCTTCATCGCAGTGCTCCTCGTCAGCGGGGTGGTGTCGCCCTCTGGGAGCAGTAAAGTAATTCATCATTACTGTGGCTTCCGCGATTAGCACCTGCTACGCGTCCGTCTCAGTCGGCGTGTTTTCAGTAGACGTGCAATTTTGTCAACACCTTAACGCAACGCGAGGTGGCGACCTTAGCCGAAACGTCGCCCTCGCTCATAGCGTCCATCCAAACCAAAAATGCGACGCGCGCCTCCCTCCAGTGGCTGTAATACGGCGTTCCTCGCTTACGCTCGCCCCGAGAAAAGTCGCGGCCGGGCTACTAGGGCGACACGACGCACTCAACGCGTTTCCCTCTAGTCCGACCATGGCGTACGTTCAATCACACTTTAAAATGCCGCGGGATGGCGACCTTAGCCCAAGTTCTGCGCCCCAATAGCGACGCTCTTCTGGCTTCACTCCTCTTGCTCTGATTACGTTCTCGCCGTTAACATCTGCAGCTACCAGAATGGTTTGTGTAATCGTTGATCATGGACGTTTGTCGCGGGGTGGAAATGTACCACCAAGCGTCATCATTAGTGCATCCACGTTATACGTTGTGCAAACTCTCCTGTTTCAATGTACAGTAAACATTCAATTACCTCTGTATGGGCACGTTTTACTTTCGTGCTATTGCGATTCCCATGGCGGAGGGATCAACCATGTTTTAGGGGCGAAGCTCCTTAGGGCATAGGCTAGTCCGGCGTCCTGCGTCGTTGTCGTAGCCACCCCTGTGCGATGACGATGACGCTGCCATCACGGCACAGCACATGTAATGTACCCAGTATGCGTCATAACGATGACGCTGATGACGATGACGATCGCGATGCCATACAACACATGGCATCGCGATATGGTCTCACATGCATATCGTTTGACCACATGCAACCAACCACCATCCGAGGAAACTGCATCGATCTCGTCTTTGCAAACTTTCGACTACGACCCACCCAGGAACCGCTCTCCCTCCATTTCACCGACCATAAAGCCGTTATAATGAATGGGGAACGGAAGCCACGGCTTATGTAAACGGTAGCCACGACCAACGAAGAAACGAAAACAAAACGGAAAATCACGGCTCACGAATAAAATATAAATTTTTTCTATATATACACACAGTGTTTGTCACGTCTTTGATGATGTACTGGGCGAATTTCTCACGGAAAGATTCACGGTTTACCGATGAACCTCCGGAGCCTTCGCCCACTCATCATCATTCACTCCGTGGATATGCTGTGATTTTTTTCAATATGTGGGCCTCCACCTTTGCACCGGGCTCGCCAAGGTTTGGATTTCTTGGTTTCTTGCTCTTGGAAGTTGTTGCTTTTTGTTTTTTTTTTTTGTGAGGAACGACTCGACGAAATAGCGCAAGAAAAAAGGAAGTAAAAAAAAAAAAAAAAAAAAAAAAAAAAAAAAAAAAAAAAAAAAAAAAAACGTGCCGTTTAGCATTTTTACTCACTGTATTCTCTGTCTTCGGGATAACTTCCCTTTGCCCTGTTTGCTTTTGCATTTGACAGATTTAATGACGCGGGAGCGGGGGAGTGTGTTGCCACTTAGCTCACCTCCAGAATCAGCTTTACGACGTACACCTCTCCACTTCCGACGGCAAAGCAAGCAGGCCGCTGGTTAGATAATGGTTGGGTCGTCGCAGATATAAAACTGCTTCCTCCCCCCTACCCCCTCCTCCCCGCTTCCTTTCTCTCTCTCTTTGTGTCTTGCACCCGCATTGCCTTCTCCGTATCTCCTTGAAGAAAGTGACGCATCTCGATGCAGGAAGTGACGAAAGAAGTTGCAACTTTAGCAAGAAAGTCTGTTTGCACCCAGCGTCTTTCGACGCTTGAGTGTGTGCTGCACATGTTCACCGGTCGAGGAGTCAGTACGGATTTTAGTTGCTTGCGGGGAACTCGTGTGACATTAAGAGAACCAAGACCATGGTTGCTTTGACCGGTGATCTTTCGAACGTCGTCCTCACGAATAAAGCGATCGTCCAATGGTCGGCAGTCTAACGAGGAGGTGGCATGCGGTAGACACTGCAGGAATGTTCGGAAAGTGCGAGTTTGGACCGTGTTTCCTCGCGGCGACCATGGTGGTGATGTTGGCGAGCCAAGCACGTAAGTACACAACCGATGAGTTTAGGTCAGTGAGATGACTCTTCATAAGGTGCTTAGAACTTCGTTGGGCGATGAGATATTTGGCCTCTTCGTAGCGTTAGTGTCAAAACAATTTGCTCTGTAAGAGTTTCCTTTGGCCAGTACCCACAGGGTTGCCGTTGGAGGTATACTTTGCGCCAAATTGGCCACTTTTGGACCCCGTTGGCGGGAAAATTTCCAGTTGGTGCCATGGCTCTCTTTTTAAACTTGTGGTTTTACTTATTCAAAATGGTTTTATTTATTCATCAATAGTAAGGACTGTTGATATACCGCTTCTGTTCTATTTGGCTAGAAATCTGGCGATAATATCAAATGGACATGGCTACTTTTGGCGTGAGTTCTGGCGCCTTTTCATGTCCACCCAACGGCAACCCTGAGTACCAATCTGAATGCTTGTAGACTTGGCCGAAACTTTTCTGTCGTAAAATTTGATTTTCTAGTGTGGAAATGCGCTTATGGTTGGTTATGTTTCACGCATAAGTTCTCTTAATGTCTGCGTTAGTGACGCGATTGTAGGTGCCCATACCATTAACCGACCCAGCAAATATTTCTTGAGAAATTTCCACACCTAGCGACACATTCTAAACATTAAGCGAATTTCCCGCCACGATGGTCTAGTGCTTATGGTGCTCGACTGCTGACGCGCAGGTCGCGGGATCGAACCCCGGCCGCGGCGGCCGCATCTTCCGACGGAGGCGAAAATGCTCGAGGACCCGCGTACTTAGATTTAGGTGCACGTTAAAGGAACCCCAACGTGGTTCGAAATTTACCGGAGCCCTCCGACTGCGGCGTCTCTCATAATCATATCATGGTTTTGGGACGTTAAACCCCCATCAATTAATATTATTATTAATAATAAACTGAAGCGAATTTTAATATGAAGGTGCACCTATTGCAAAAGAAAAAAAAGGACCAACAGAAAGCAACATAAAACTACGAAAGCGAAAATTAGCTCTTTCAATGATGCCCTGACCATTCTTGAGTGGTGAATTTTCCTATAGATTGAAGTTGTTGGGCGACAAACGCTGTGTTGAAGAACGCCTGCGTATTGAGCACTTACTAGCTTAGTTAGCATATTCTGTATGTTAATTTTGCTTCAATGTTATGCACACACACACACACACGCACGCACACACACACACACACACACACACACACACACACATATATATATATATATATATATATATATATATATATATATATATATATATATATATATATATATATATATATATATATATATATATATATATATACAGACAAAAAAGTTGGACAAGCAGACGCGGGCACAAATGAACCGAAGCTTACAACGGGAACGCCATTCGGGAACATTTTTTTTTGGTCATTGAACCTTCTATCGACAAGCCTGAATTTGTGTCGGCATGAAGAACGTGTCACGCGCCATATATCAATAAAAAAAGCGCATCACTTCTCCGATTGGATTGAGGGCGTCCACAAAAACATGCAGCTCACAGGGGATCACAAGCGGGAGGCGATCCTTCTTAGCTGAGCTGGTCGAAGTGAGCGTCTTACCCGTCTTCTAATCTCGACACTCGGCTAGTTCCTCGTTGGGGGTCATGTTGCAGAGATACCAACGCGAGGCTATAGTTGTACGTTGTCAGCAGTGACAAGGCCGGGCCAAACACGGCGGTCGTTCGACGTGCCGGAGATATACATATTACCAGAGTCCTTCAATGCTTTTTCTGGTCACGAAACTCCGCCCGTAGTTTCATACAGGGACCGAAGCCGCCGCTAGGATCGCCGCGGTCAACGCGGGGGCATCCGTGCGCGCGCTGCTCTCGGCTGAATGCTGTGCCGGTTCGAGGCAATGGTTTATCTTGCACCAAACCGTAATAATTCAACTACCACTCATACTTCACCTGACATACAATATGGCTGTTACATACGCGTGTGAAAAACTTACTTTCGTGCATATCTTTAAGATATCAAGGCTGCGATGGATCCAGTCGGGTTGGACGCAGCAATATTCGCTGCATATGTTGTTCCAGCGTGGTTCCTTACCTCAGGCAGTGGAGCACGAGAGTATTTATTCAGGCAGACGATATTTACTTAGACTTCTGACACTGCACAAGCCTTATAAACCCACCAACTCACAAAATGAAGTCTCACAGCGAGAGTTGAGCCAGTGCCGATCGCGCTATTTATAATCAGACCACCTACGCCGCGGTACATGGCCGCATTAAAAAAAATAATAATAAAAGCTCTACATTCCTGTGTTTACAGTTTATAAAAGCTAACTTCACTCCGCTGCCGCCTAACGCACATACATTTGGCAACACTTGAAATCGGGGATGATGACGCTTCCGAAAGGTAACATCCGTGTGCAGCATCGATACACGCTGATCTCTAGGGTCTATAGCCTAGCCTTAACTCCGACCTTGCAACCACGTTCTGTTCATTTTCGACGTGTAACTTTTACAACTACATGTTACGTGGACAATACTGCACGAGCGAAAGTGCGCTCTCGATTGTTGCACTCTGTTGCGCTTTAGATTTATTTGGAACGTGAAAAACGCAATATGCGCAAAATACTCAAAAAAGTGTCAAGCTGAGGAAGCACTAACGCTTATCGAGTTCATACTTTTTTCATAATTGCCTATTTCAATGCATATGCTTAAGATCATCACACTGTTAAGCCACTAATTTACAGTAAACTAAGCAACCATGCTACGATTGAAAGAGAAAGAGAGAAAAAATACTGGAAGATTACCTCAGAAAACGGGAAGCTATGAACGACACTTTTTCTAGCGTAGAAAACATCTGTGCAAGGGCAGTAAATGAAGGCAACAAGCTATTGAAAAAAAAAAAATAATACAGGGCGAACTGGTGTGAATTAAAAAAAAAATTGCTTACAGTTGACATTGAGTGAAATGGAAATAAAAAAAAAAGACACTTTTAACAACCGCAAACAAGAAAAGAATGCAAAGCACCGAATAAACTGGGAAGAATCTAAAGAACCAGCAAGCTATGAAAGAAACAGCTCCGGCCGGCAACTTGCCTTCTCGCGTTACAAAGACACATTTTTATCCGTTCACTACGAAGTCGTCAGTCCGAATAACGTCGGTGGCGTCAAAATCTTTCTCGTACACTCTAACGTGTCCAGAATCGAAAGTAAATCCAACAGCTTCTTGTCGCGGTATTGCACGTTCCCATTCATCCATTTCATCGCCGTCCCTAGGCAAACTAAACGACACCTATATATTCGCTCGTACATCTGTAGTCGGAGCGACAACCCGGTACACCATCCGTGTCCTTCCTTACAATTCTCACAGCTGTCAGTCACACAAATTTAGAAAAACGCTGAAAACTGAACGTTGATGCCGCCGGATTCCTCGGGGCCCCAGCTATCCCTGCGCAGCGAAGCTCTCAATGCCCCCCTGCGCGCTCCTAGCGCCGCCGCGCGGCCGCTGCGGCGACATAGCAAGCTCTCCCCATAGAGTTACGGAGGAGTTTCGTGACCAGAAAAGCATTGAAGGACTCTGATATTACTGAAACTTTGCAGGATTAGTCGCCATGCAGCAACGCCTGGATTACCTTATTTGCTGTTTCTGATCTTGAGAGCTCGTCTACTCTTGCGCGGGCGCGACTGCTATCAAGCCCTATACTCCTCTTCTTCAGAGAGGAGCAGTTCACATCTATCTGGGCGAGGTGGTAATTCACCTGAGCGAGGAAGATAGGTTCTTTCCTCTTTACGTCATGAAGAACAGTTCCTTGGACAGATGCGAGAGCGTCTCCGAGGAGAACCACTCCAGAGGGGAAAAATTATGGGAAAACAATGGAATCCTGCGCAGAAAATGTCTCACAACAATTGTACGACAGACATTAGGCTTTAAGCCCAAGCGAATAAACCGACCCGCTAAGCAGTGAGCAAGTGTAGTAAAACGGCTAGCTTCCGAGCCTAAATAAACCAGCATGCAAAACCTTAAAAAAAGACTATCGACGACGTATTCCACAAGCGTCGTTGACAAATAAAGGTCACTTCATTACTTGGTTAATACAGTCATAGTCGTTCAGCGAACCGAGAGCGCTGGAACAATGGATGAAGGAATAACCTCAAAACACGAGCGTCAGTGTTGCGTGGTTCTTGCTTCGTCCGTTGTCTGTTCCCGCGCCCCAGTTCGCTGTACGACTATGAATTACCAATTCAGCCCACCTTTAGATCCTTCTGCAATAATAGAATCGAGTGCTTGAATGATTCTATTCTATAATACCCAAGAAAAGATTCCATCCTAAATACCCAACGAAGTGGACGGGGAAGCACCTTCCCTCATAGCTGTTGATAGAGCATGGACGCGTAATTCGAAGGTCAGGGGGTTCAAATCCCATCATCGGAAAGGACGACTTCTCGTACGCTTTAACTGATTTCAATTTATGCCATAATTACTACACTGCGATTAAGGACAAACAATTAATGTTCCGCTGTACTTTCCTTGACGTAATGGTCTTTTAGATTCATTTGGTTGTCTCTAAGAAGAAAAAACATGTCCCTAGAAAAAATTCCTCTTTCGTTCTGTCATGAAGGTCAAGAAGACTGCCTATTTCTCAGCATTATCATTATGGAATTCATCGCCATCTCACATCAAACAATGCTCTACGATTGGTTTATTTAAAAAACAATTGCATTCGTGTTTGGTTCACTACTAGATGTATATTTTTCTTCCTGTAATAATGTTTATGCCACTTTTTCTTTACCTCTACCTGAGTTATATGGTTGGCTTTATCAATTCACTCGATTTCCTGTTTTGTCACTGTTGCTGCTAATTAAGTAATTGTTGCTATGCAATTTTAAACAGGTGGTCTCCCCCTGCAGCCTTGTGCTTTTGGACCTCCTCCTGTATATTTACCCTGTACAATGTTCCTTTTTCTGTACTAATAACTGCAATAAACTTGAATCTTCAAACTTGAAACTTGAAACTTGAAACTTTGTGGGAGTTGTGAGAATCATCAGCTTATCTCCAAACCTAACAGCGTGTTTCAGTGACCATGACTATACGGTGGTACAGGTGGCTTCACAGGTGATCTTTAATATGTGCGGCCTTATACACAGGTGTCTGCAGCTGTCCATACACCCAGAAAACGGCTCCGTGCGCGTTCCGAGAAGCATGAGATCGTACGTGACAATGCCCGAACCTGGGTCCATCCGTGAATTCAGGGGTGAGTGACTTTTCATTGGCCACGCCACCTAGGGGAGTAATTCGCGTTAGCTAAGCCTGATCCTCTACCGAGGTGTTTTTTTACCAGTCCTTCAACTATAGTCTTTGGCTACAGGTCCAACAAATGATTTATCTTCATCATAATATAAACACTAGACTTTGATTTTATATGGATTTTGATCGCCTGAGCGCGTCCGGGACAAAGATTCCTGCACACTTTCAAAATGTTTTGTAATAATTATTTACAGCATATTTTCGGTTCAAGAACCAGTTCTCCGTCATGTAGTGGCTCTGGGCATGGAAGGGATAATATTAAAATGAATAAAGAAATAAGAACTCCACCAGCTCTGCATATGAACTAAATGCAAGTGCACGTGTATATTTGTTCTTTGTGTACTTTGAAAGCGGCCCTGGAAAAAATTTTGTGGCGTCACTTAGTGAAAGAAATTAAGGCAATAATTGGCGAGCGCACCCGTACGCCTGCTGCCAAAAAGAAGGTGCGAATGTTCTTGCTAAAAAAGTGCGGATATTTTGAGAATTTCACGAAAAACGTTACAGTCAGTTATTACACCTGAAAGCGTGTGCAAAACAAAAACACGGAAGCAGCGGTTACATATTTTTGCGGATGGTTTCTACGTATTTCTCGAAATAAAGTTATTGTGCTTTCTTGCGTAGTAATCGTTCGTCAAAGAGGGGCGCCCGTTTAGGAATGGAGCGCTACACTGCACATCGTGAAACAACTTAAACGGCCCACACTATTAGCGTCATTGTTTTAGCAACACGTCAATTCCTGTTCACTTTCTGTTGTCTTCATATGTCCGCGCAGACTGCGGAGGTAACCTGACGGCGTTCTCACAGCCGACGGTGATATACTCGCCTGGTTACCCGATGAACTACGACCCAGACCGGCTCTGCCGATGGGTCATCACCGCGGTCCAGGGAAGCGTGACGCTCCGATTCGTCGATGTACAGATCGAAGAGTCACCCGACTGCGGGTAAGTCTGCATAAAAAAAAAAAGCATGGCTGATTCCTCTGTCAAAGGAACATGGCTGAAAACATGGCTGATCCCTCTGTCAATGTCGTCGAGCTCTCAGAACCACCAATGGTATATGGCGTATATTAACTTGCTGAAGAACGCACGCTCCGTGGCAGCGTGGTTTCGCGCCGCGCGCTGCGGAGCGAGGGGTCGTAGGTTCGACGCCCGGCGACGGAACTTTTTCTTCCAGCTTTTTCTTTGATCTCAATGTGTTAGTCTATATTTTACAACGTCAAATCCGTGACGGAAATACGTCAGAGGAGCCGTGGTGGACCCCGGCATAAAACACTTTCGTGTTAAAAAAAAAAAGAAAATCGTACGGCAGCTCCACTACTGTGAAACCTGACGAAGTGCATCGGACGGGCACACATTGATTCACACTCGTAGAGTTCCAACTCCTCCGCTTACCAAAGTGTCAATGACGCCATGTTTGAGATGTTGTGGGTTTCCCCGGCCCGAGTAGAATCTTGCTAAGCAGATTGACATACTCGGTGTTCGACATGTGCGCTACTTTTTGCTGCGCTTTGTCAACTTCCGTCAGGTTGTTTCCTCCATCAGATGTAGTGACGCAGCGACGCAGCGACGCGCCAGCGCAGCGCCGACGCAGAGGCAGCGCAAAGGCCTGACCACACGTACGCGTTGCAGCGTGTCAGCGCGTGGGTTTTGTGACGCAGTGCCGTGCCCTCTCCCTATTTAAAGAGAGGGCGCGTGGCTACAGAAAGCTGCGCGCCCTCTCTCTCTTAGGGAGACTCGCGGTGCCGCATCAAAAAGCCACGCGCGTCAGCGCGTGGCTTTTTGACGCGGCACCGCGAGTCTGCGGCGAATATGGAGTCGCATGCACGCGAGAGAACACATGCTGCAAACGGTGAGCAAGAGAGCGGTTTGCGCTCGAAAGCAGTGGTTTACTGCGCATGCGCCAAGCCAGCCCCATAATAGGTAGGGGGGGGGCTATAGGGGGGCGCAAGATCAGCCCCATACTTTGATGTAATGGGGAGGGGGGGGGGCGCAACGACGAACCTTCGCCCCCCCCCCCCTGAACGGGAACCCTGCGCACGCTTATTGTGGGGGACGTTGGTACTATTCGAAAAAAAAAAGGGCTTCCCCCAAATCTCATGTAAGGGTCATTTGTGAAGGGGAGTCTCATGGTAGTTTCGACCAACAAATTTACGAAACTTCAGAATGACTGAAAATTAGGACGCCGATTCTCAAATACTGAGTTTTTGTTGAACACATTGTGACCGCATGGGGTGCCTCACGAAAACAAAAAAAGATGCTCGAGACCAGTGACTTTCGTGCGGCTCATGGACATACTTAATAAAACAAAAAAGGAAAAAAAAAGAAGAAAGAAAAGATACACGACGCTTTTGTCGTACAGAGCGCGTGCGTGCAACTTTCGTACAGGTTCGACAGCGTTGGAGTCCTGCCTGGCCCGGGTCAAGGGTCCGCGGTAAAGTTGTGCGGCAACATGACGAACCACACGATCGCCACGAACTCATCAACCGTCACGGTCGTCTTTCGCTCGGACGACTCGTACGAAGAGAGGATTCCATTTGGAATTCTACGCCGGAGATTGACGCAACAAGTGAGTTATCTCCATGAATGCAACCGATGCAGGTCCGTTACCGTAAAGGCCAGTTGGCAACGGAATCTTCGGTTTAATTTGCATAACATCTTCCCTGCCGCACAAAGCACAATGTTTTAGGCTTTTAGGCAAGAAAACGAGATGCAGTTTGCTAGAGATTATTTCGCACAATTCCACGAGAGCCATGACAAATTATTGCGAAAAACATTTAATTTTTCAAAGCTAAATATCGGTGTCCACCAATTGGAATTTTGTGGCCTTTTGTGGCGATCTGTCTGCGGACCGTACACCACCGTGATTGTACACCAGGAGTCGCCACAGGTGCGCCGTCGTTGATCGCCTTCTTTGTCGGCAACAAGCAGGCATCCGCTACCATAGCCAATCCAGAAATGGTGCATCGAGAGGCCGGGGGATCGCAAAGTGGTATTTATTTAAAATGCAGACATGCCGATGGAAGATTTGTCATGAAAACAGGAGACAATGATAATCAAGGAAGGTATGGTGAAAATTAATTAATAATTACTTAATTGATTAACAAAATCATAAAGTACAGAAATGAAAGAGGGCGAAAAAAACATGTGGCCGCCGATGAAAGAAAGCCTCGGCTTAGCGCCAATCCATGCGCTAGTTATAGTGAACTAGAGTGTATTCAAGTTCACTATAGGGCTAATGCAACATAAGAGCCTGCAAACCCACTCCCTCCTCTCCCTCCCGCATTTCATATAAGGGCGTGCGCTCGGTCGAGGAAGTCTCGCTTGAATCGTGCGGTCGCTCCGTCGGTTCCCGGTCGCTGCAGTTGTCTCGAAAGCCTCGCTACCCTCGCCGCAGACACGCGTTGTCTCTCTGTAGCCGGAAGCGGTAGCTCGACGCCGACGCTTGGCTTCGACGGCCGAGTGAACGTAAACGGAAACTTGGTGTGCACCCCCAATGCTGCTTCGCATCCCCTCATGGTTCCCTTTAGTGGGAGATGGTGTAATTTTTTTGCTCACGTGAGTGCGATTGGAGGATGAGGGAGGGAGCGGCAGGTTCAATCAAATGCGCTACACTGCTACCTAAAGGTAGCATATACAGTAACTCTACAGTCACTTATTATTGCGATAGCAATTATATGGACACTCTCGGCTGGTTTGCCGTCGGCGTCGCCGTTGGCCGCCGCCGTTGCATGCCGCCGTCATCCCCCCGTATATGTATATGTATATATATATAACCGGCCCCGCCCGCCGTTCATGAGCGTGAAAAGACGCGAGGGGGGGGGGGTAAAGCCCCCTGAATATAGAAAGTAGCGACACTCTCCTCCATATCCTCCGCCAACAGGCCGAACCTCCTCCGCCTACAGGCCGAACCTCCTCTATATCCTCTCCCCAAACGGCCGCAGTGCGGGCACCGGCCATATAACCCAGATCTCGCCACCTTCCCATCAAGAATGCTATGTCACGCTGATAACAGGCGCGATGTTCGTGACCTTTCCCGGGCGGAAGAGGCGGGAGAGGAGGACGCGGAGCGGCGGCTCGGTGCAAAGAGACGGTACTTTCCAAAAAATATCCAGGAACTTTAGGGGGGGGGGGGTCCCTCGAGCGACCTTCGATTTTACGAGCGCGGTCGTCGCGGGCGCGCGTTATCTCCCCTACTCGGCGGCTGACAGCGGGGAGGCCGGTGTACCCTTCTACGTGCTGCGCTCTCAACGCGAAGAGAATGTGGTGAGCAGACTGTCCCTGGAGCGGCCGTATTATCTTAAACCAGCGTTTTCTAGATTTGTGTGAGATCGGATCCAAGAGAGTTAGCTGCCAGCCTCACTTCGTATAACATTACAATTTGTTGCTATCGCATTCATTGCTTCACCCTTGCGGTGAAACTGTGACTTTCTAACGATAATCACTCGCCCCTTACACGACGGACAGGTGATCGACTTTCGCGTCTGTTGCAAAGCAGGTCTCCCCGATGAATGCGGCGACAGACTGGTGGGTGAGAAGGGCGCTGGCATTGTCACGAGCCCGGGATACCCGCTCCAATACCCGCACAGCAGCAGCTGCTGGACGCTAATTAACGTCGATCCTGGCCGCGTAATCGTCATTCGCTTGAAGGACCTTGACACTGGAGGCGGACGAACTGTGCACCTTTCGACTACGTCGAGATCTTCGACGGCCCGTCAGAAGGTACGCGTGCCATGCGTGGTTCAGCAGTGGTCATACATATTGTGAAGAACTGTCTCTGCAACGCCGTTGTATTTAACTAACGGACTAACACCCCTGTCACACGGCAAATCTAATGTCATTTACAACGAATGACATTAAGCGGACCTAATGTCATTTTACATGCGCGCTGTCACACAAAGAAAAACAAATGTCATTTTAAAATGATGACCACGACCTTAGCCCTCCTGAGCCGTGGCTTCCGGAGAAATAAAAATCTATTAAAACTTGCAGCTAACATGCATGTATCCTCAAAAATAATTTTTTTTTCGCTGAAAAAGGTGCTCCTAGAATATAAACGCAATCGTTTCATACAACTTGTCAAAGCTGCACGACACAAACGAAGTCAAGCCAACAGCCACTCGAAAACCAACATGGCCGATGATATGACCGGGCGTGCGTATACAGTAAACTGAAGCGTGGGCGCACTACTGACTCCCCGGCTGCAGCAATGAGACGGCGGCAGCAATTCGTGTAGTCACCACCTTGATAACCAAAGCACGTTCAATCGGACGATCAACACCCGCGATACAGGCAACAACGACAACAGAGTACAAATGAAACATGGCCGGCGTCCAGCCGCTGTAGTTGAGTAGCTTTCTTTTAGAAACTTTCGCGCGTGCTATTACGTCATCAAACCAGTAATAAATTAATCTAGTAAAGAGTAAGATATTTGCGAATTACAAAAGTTACGTATACATAAGCTAACAGCCATCTCCCTAAAAGTCCCTGGCATCGAGACTACGCACTCGGTCCGACATCGAATGCGAATGTGTTTCGGGAACTCATTCGACAGGAAATGTCGTTTTCATCGAATGGCATTAGTTTCCCCGTGTGACAGTAAACAAATGACATTACAAACGAATGACATTCGTTGTAAATGACATTAGATTTGCCGTGTGACAGGGGTATAAAGGTTGGCTACTTGGCTACTGGCTCTGGAATTCAACATAATAGTCTTTGTGGATGAAATCCGAATACATCGAAATAAATCACGCGCGGCAATATCACATCAAATGATGATTTTTTCCTCGCATTGAAATAATTTTTCATGTTCGTAGTTATGTATGTAACCCACCCTGCTGTAATGCCTAACAGTGCAATGAAAGTAAGTAATAAATAAAAAAAAATGATACGAATAAATTATTATTATTATTAGGAATACATAAAACGTGATCAGGCATGACTTGCAGCTAGGTATTGTTTGCCCTCTGTCTTTTATTTTGAAGATTCTCCATCGTTCGGACGGTTCTGCACGGACTCCCAGCAACGGACGCTCAGGTCTACGACCAGCAGCGTCCTGGTCCACTTCAAAGTCCGACGAGGTGACCAGCAGTAGGGGTTTCCTACTCGAGTACAAGAGTGACAGCGTGGGAATCAAGGTCAGCCAAGTAGGAGGTAAACTACAAGGGGCAAACAAGTATCGGTCAATGCTTACGAGTAGTAGTAGTAGTAGTAGTAGTAGTAGTAGTAGTAGTAGTAGTAGTAGTAGTAGTAGTAGTAGTAGTAGTACGCTCATCTCTTCCAGTTCTGAAGATTTACAAGCCTATATATATGGGGTGCTTTTCTGGACACTGTCGAATGACACCGTTTTCCCAAAGTTCCGCCATTTGTCGACTCTGATTGGCTCAGAGGTCCGCTACGGCCCCTCTGATTGGCTTTGAATGCCACCATTGCAAAATCTGACAAGATGGCGGGATTTGACAGTGACCAAAATAGCACTGATGTATACTAATCGGTACATGGCAGGCTAAAGGTCGCCCTTCACATTACCCAGAGAACCAGTCATTAAGAGTTGGGTCTTGCCTTATGTATTTAGCGGTTTGTTCATTCTGAAATAAAACTTGTACTTATAATTCAAAAATAAAGGTAGGAGCTGACGGATAGAAAAACAATGCATTATAATGGCTGTATGAACCGGAGAGGTGCCACAGCCACCGACGTTTCGGTACGTGGCCTTATCTTCGTCAGAGGGGCCTCGTCAAGCTCGAAGCGTTAGGTTTAACACGGTTAATCCCGATGGGGTTGTTAGACGTCAACGGCTGACCCATTTAAAGCTAACACGCCAGGCATGACAAGACACCTTTCACGAAGGTCTATATTCGAAAAGCAGAAAGCCGATCTAGCTGGCAGTGATATATGTTAAAAGACGGGGCGTGCTGACACGGGCACAAGAGGTCAGGACTACACAAACAAACTTTGTAAGTCGGCGTTTGCGCTGTCCTCACTTCACTCTTGCGTCCGTGTTTCCCATATCCCTGTCTTTTAACATGAAAGATAGGCTCACCTGCTGAAACGTCGGCCAGCCTGTCCGTGGCACATACGCCGGTTCATACAAGCTTTGAGTCTTCAGAAGAGTACGAATTTCGGCTGCCTGGTTGGCTAAGGTCAGCGTGTGTCCCTGTACAGGCTGCACGGTGACATCAGGGTTTGAGAACGGCACCTTGGCGTCGCCCGGGTACCCCAACAAGTACCCAGCCGCAGCGCGCTGCCAGATCGACCTTAAAGCTCCGCGAGAAACCAAGGTGGCGCTGAAATTCGTCGACTTCTCGGTCGAGCCGGAAGCTCAATGTAACTACGATTTCGTCGAGATTTGGGACGGACAGCAGGACGGTACGTGAACGACTGTATTCTCCTTGTGATCATTGCTTCGTTATGCCTCATCATAGAGGGTCCGCCACGGTGGAACAGTGGCTAGGGTGCTCGGCTGCTGACCCGAAGGTCGCGGGTTCGATCCCGGCCGTGGCGGTCGCATTTCGATGGAGGCGAAATGGTAGAGGCCCGTGTACTGTGCGATGTCAGTGCACGTTAAAGAACACCAGATGGTCAAAATTTCCGGAGCCCTCCACTACGGCGTCTCTCATAATCATATCGTGGTTTTGGGACGTAAAACCCCAGATATTATTATTATCATCATAGAGGCCGATAGAGCACTGGGCTTTTGTTAACGGGAATCCAGCAGAAACCCCTGTTGGATTCCTGGAATGACCGACTGCGTGAACACCCTTACAGTGTTAGAAACGTGGCAGGCGGTTTTCTGGCAATGCATTGTTAGAAGTGCGGTTGCCTTCCTTTGTTCAACACGTGCAGAATTGTGGAAAGAAACGGGAATCCGCTTACATGCGAGATTACAGCAGCAGGGGAGATTGAAAAGATGGGTGACAAGTGCATTAGCATGCCGTCTATCACGCTGACAGGAAAAAAAAATTGCTTTTCTTGGTGTCCGTGATGTTGCCCAGCAATGTGTTGTTACCTCTGCACAGCAGATGTGCTCATGTTTGGCTATATAGAAATGTAAGGATCACAAAATAATATGCTGAAAGTAGCGCAATGTGTACGCGTGTGTGTTCCTTCGTTGTGTGATCTTCTCCAGTGCCCTTTTACCGTTCATAAAACTTGCTTTATGAGTTAGGCAGCCCATATATACCTTTCTCCAAGCGCATAAATAAGTATAATAAATTGATTAAATAAATAGGTAGACATTCAGTGTGTTGGAATGAAGGCGCCGATGTTAGGAAAGCCGTTTATTGCATCTCATGGCAAGGAGCACATCTGACGAGACACAGCTTGGTCGCCGCGCTACATTTTTGCACAGTCCCTTCAGCCTGCCTCATTACCTCAGGAATGGAAGATAGCAAAAGTTGTCCCAATCTTTAAATCCGGCGAAACTCATAATCCGCGTAACTATCGACCAATATCTTTAACTTCAATACCATGCAAAATAATGGAGCACCTTATTTTCACTCATCTGGCTAACTTTCTTGAAGATAATTTATTTTCTAACTTTGCGCATGGTTTTGGCAAATCTTTCTCTAGCGAAACCCAGCTGCTTTCATTTACTCGCGACTTGCACACTTACCTTGATTCTGGCTTTCCTACTGACTGCATATTTCTTGACTTCTCTAAAGCCTTTGAAAAAGTTAGCCACCTGTTCCTCTTGCATAGACTAAGCGTTCAACATATAGACGCTATTATTATTAACTGGATTCGCACGTTTCTTCTCTCTCGGCTTCAATTTGTCACTACTAATGACAGCATGTCTAACATGGTTCTTGTGGAATCCGGCGTTCCTCAGGGATCCGTTCAGGGTCCTCTTTTGTTCTTAATTTATATGAATGACTTAACCAATAACATTTCTTCAAAAATATTTTTATTTGCTCACGACTGTGTCATAGATCGCAGAATAACCACCACCTCAGACATCGCTAATCTGCAGTCAGATTTTAACCACGTTCAAAACTGGTGCGTCACGTGGCGCATGGAGCTTAATAGCCTACTAACAAATGCAAATATACGCGAGCTTCACGTTCTAACACCGCATACCCAATATATGTAATGAATAACTCTATTCTCAAATCTGTCACAGCGTACCGCTACCTTGGCGTTCATATAACTAACAATTTGTCATGGAAACATCATATCGAACACATAATATCTAAAAGCAACCGTACTCTGGGATACCTAAAAAAAATCATTTTCTCGCTCCCTCTTCACTAAAAATACTTCTGTACACCACATACATTCATCCGCAACTAGAGTATGATTCTTCGGTTTGGGACCCACATCAATCCATATAAATTGACGCAGTTGAAGCAGTGCAAAATCGTTCTCTCCGCTTTATACTAGCAAACTATCATTGTAAAGCAAGCGTAACCGAAACGAAAGCGATCCTTAACGTCCCATTACTTGCCGTTCGCTGGAAGCAAGCTCGGATTTCACTCTTTTTCATAAAATTTACTATCACAATGCCACTCTCCGATCGATCTTCATTCACTCACCACCATTCACATCTGCTCGTAGAGATGACCGCCATAAAGTCAATGTCCCATTTTGTAACATCGTCACGTGCTCAGTCATTTCTTCCCAAATCTTCAGCCGAATAGAATAATCTACCATCATCAATAGTAAACAGTCGTGATCCAATCCTTTTCAAAAATGCTCTAGTTAACATGGTCCAGTGTTGTAAGGTTCTTGATGTTTTTTCTCTTTTTTTCTTCCTTTGTTTCTTGTTTAGTGTTCTCAACTTGTGCCCTTTTTGTTATTATTATAGAGTTCTACTAGATTTACTCATTTGAGCTTTACGTTTTGCATTACCAACGTTTATATCAGCCTCATTCATTACTTCTTGTTCTTATTGTTCATTAATACTGAACTCACTTGACTGGTTGATATGTGTTTTTTTTCCTCCCTTCATATTTTTGCTTCCTTGTTATACATCAGTGTTCTTCCCCTCCCTTCTATAACGTACTGTATGTACCTTGAGGGTATTTCAAATAAATAAATAAATAAATAAATAAATAAATAAATAAATAAATAAATAAATAAATAAATAAATAAACATGCAGTTAGTTGAATATCTGATTGATAATCTCGACGTGTGCAGATCGCATAGCTCGATACCAAGCACTTTCCACGGGCCCGTTCACGTGCAATTGTAGTTTAACTGCGTGTTCAGCAATGAGCTATTCAACCGTGGAAGAGCTCTAAAAGCGAGGTCCCGTGCAACAGTTATTCCGGGTCTAAGGCCATATACTTTTATGTTGCAAATAAGTTCTGCGGAAACCCGCAAGGTGGCGGAAGGGTTAATAAAGGGAAAGTAGACAACCACCCATTTGTAGCACAAAGCCACAAGGAAATCCATACGGATTTCTCAGAAAGAAAAGCTTCTTAGTTGCCGAAAAATTCGTCCTGGTCCGGGGTTCGAACCCGGGACCAACGCCTTTCCGGGGCGGTCGCTCTACCAATTGAGCTAACCAGGAAGCTAGCAATTGGCAGCGCGAGGGCGAATTCATCGACAACTCGAAGCACATGGACACAAGTATTGCAAATAAGTTCTGCGGAAACCCGCAAGGTGGCGGAAGGGTTAATAAAGGGAAAGTAGACAACCACCCATTTGTAGCACAAAGCCACAAGGAAATCCATACGGTTTCTCAGAAAGAAAAAGCTTCTTAGTTGCCGAAAAATTCGTCCTGGTCCGGGGTTCGAACCCGGGACCAACGCCTTTCCGGGGCGGTCGCTCTACCAATTGAGCTAACCAGGAAGCTAGCAATTGGCAGCGCGAGGGCGAATTCATCGACAACTCGAAGCACATGGACACAAGTATTGCAAATAAGTTCTGCGGAAACCCGCAAGGTGGCGGAAGGGTTAATAAAGGGAAAGTAGACAACCACCCATTTGTAGCACAAAGCCACAAGGAAATCCATACGGATTTCTCAGAAAGAAAAGCTTCTTAGTTGCCGAAAAATTCGTCCTGGTCCGGGGTTCGAACCCGGGACCAACGCCTTTCGGGGCGGTCGCTCTACCAATTGAGCCTAACCAGGAAGCTAGCAATTGGCAGCGCGAGGGCGAATTCATCGACAACTCGAAGCACATGGACACAAGTATTGCAAATAAGTTCTGCGGAAACCCGCAAGGTGGCGGAAGGGTTAATAAAGGGAAAGTAGACAACCACCCATTTGTAGCACAAAGCCTTGTGTCCATGTGCTTCGAGTTACTTGTGTATTTCGAGTTACTTGTGTAAATACTTGTGTCCATGTGCTTCGAGTTGTCGATGAATTCGCCCTCGCGCTGCCAATTGCTAGCTTCCTGGTTAGCTCAATTGGTAGAGCGACCGCCCCGAAAGGCGCTATCCCGGGTTCGAACCCTCTGGACCAGGACGATTTTTCGGCAACTAAGAAGCTTTTCTTTCTGAGCAATCCGTATGGATTTCCTTGTGGCTTTGTGCTACAAATGGGTGGTTGTCTACTTTCCCCTTTGTTAACCCTTTCCGCCACCTTGCGGGTTTCCGCAGAACTTATTTGCAATACTGTGTCCATGTGCTTCGAGTTGTCGACGAATTCGCCCTCGCGCTGCCAATTGCTAGCTTCCTGGTTAGCTCAATTGGTAGAGCGACCGCCCCGGAAAGGCGTTGGTCCCGGGTTCGAACCCCGGACCAGGACGAATTTTCGGCAACTAAGAAGCTTTTCTTTCTGAGTCCGTATGGATTTCCTTGTGGCTTTGTGCTACAAATGGGTGGTTGTCTACTTTCCCTTTATTAACCCTTCCGCCACCTTGCGGGTTTCCGCAGAACTTATTTGCAATACTTGTGTCCATGTGCTTCGAGTTGTCGATGAATTCGCCCTCGCGCTGCCAATTGCTAGCTTCCTGGTTAGCTCAATTGGTAGAGCGACCACCCCAGAAAGGCGTTGGTCCCGGGTTCGAAGCCCCGGACCAGGACGAATTTTTTCGGCAACTAAGAAGCTTTTCTTTCTGAGAAATCCGTATGGATTTCCTTGTGGCTTTGTGCTACAAATGGGTGGTTGTCTACTTTCCCTTTATTATACTTTTATGTTGTGCAACAGAAGTGCTGAGTTCAACTTCGGGAGCTGGAAGCACCTTAGCCTCGGCCATCATGTTGCGAGACCGCATACTCGAGCGCCAGCAGCGGTGGCGTCACCAGATATTGATAATTTGGCCCAAATAGAGGAATCAAGAAAGTAGCAAAAAAGTAGCCAAGTAACCAATCTGTTTTTTTTGCCGCCACCGGCATGAAAAGGTAGCCAAATTGGAGAAAAGTAGCTAAACCTGGCAATCCTGTTGTTAACTGCGATTTAAGGGGCTTTAGCTATCAGATCAGATCAAATAACTTTATTCAGCGCCCTGCGAATTGGTGGGATGGGCCTGGATCCCGCCTAGGCTTCGGTCCAAGGGTTGCTGGCCCTTGGCGGCTTCCTCGGCTCGCTGGACAGCCCAGAGTTGTTGCTCCAGGTCCGAGCTGAGCAACGCAGACTCCCCAGGCTGCATCATGGTTATTGTTTATTGTGCCTGGATATCCCCATAGTATGCGTTCTAATGTGGCTCTAGAGTCGCAATGTCTTCACTTGTCTGTCGTGTACATATCTGGGTGTATTATGTGCATAATAGTTGGACTCGGGTAGGAACGGGTTTGTAACTGCCGCCATTCGACAGACTGTTTCCTTGCCATTTATTTGCCGCCCTGACGCAGCAGGCTGGCGATCTCTGGGACGGCTGTGCGGAGACAAAGAGAAGATCGCAGAGCTGGTGTCCTCCGAAAACCGCATGCGACTCAAAGTTCCACGTCGACAAGTACACCGAGGCGCGAGGCTTCGTGGCCAAGTTCCACCTGGTCTTCCCGCAAGGTAAGTTCGGTGGAAATGAACAATTTTAATGTTTGCACTAAGTCACGCAAAGCTTCTCATAGTGAAACACGGGCCCGTCGCAGCTCGTACCACCCGTCGACCGACACGTCTATAGTTTCGGGGCAAAAGTTAGACACGATACACAAGGCAAAGACGAGGACCAGCGCAGAGTCCTCGTCTTTTCTTTTGTGTACCGTGTCTAATTTTCGCGCTCAGCAGTTTAATAACTGTCACGCTAAACACGCGGTCCTGTGCAGCAACGATGGCGTTACTCGCTAGCGGCCTGTTACTACGACAAATCCGACAGGCAGGCATGGTACGTATACTTTGAGTGCCATTCAGTTCATACGTTTTGTGTAGCGCGCGCACACGATTTCGTAAAGCATCGTTGATGCATGGTAACGGAGCCGAAATATAACCTCTTACACCACGGTAAATAATGAGGCAGCGAGCATTTCGCACTTTCCGTGGTTTGGGCTTAGTGTTTCGGCCTGATATCCACTTCAATGCAGTTCATGACCTCATCCGGTTGAAAGTGGCACACGCGCCGTACGTCCGCACGCCCTATCTGTTCTTGTGCTAACAAACGGGTTCCGGGCGCCATCTTGAATCGCACAGCGCACCGGGTATAGTTCGTGGTCATTGCCAGTAGCATATACCGAGGAGATTAGTGCCGAGATGTCTGTGCCAAATTTCGTAAATGTGAATTGCCTTCTCCAGAGTCCTTACTACCACGGTTATGAATCTCGTCTTAAGCATCGCTGGAAATGAATTATTACGATCAATGACAGAACGTTTAATTATTACGAGAGGAGGAGAAGGACGAGACGTTGAGGAGAGAAAAAGGGGATTATTGCGAGATGGTTTTGACTTTGATTGCAATATCACGTGACGCGGGCATCGGCACCGGGGAGCACGTGGCAAACTCTTTGGCACGTGGCAGTCTTGCTTACAGTAACAGCAGTCAGCTAATACCTAAAATTGCTTGCTTCACAAAGAGCACTAACGACATTGCAACATCAATAAACCCGTTAAACGATTAGTCTTTGTCATGTTACTTATACATAGTTTTGCCTTCTATGTTTATGATCGTATTAAAATTTAAGTGACATGTTCTTCGATTAATTTGTTCATAAAATTGTTTGAATAATGTGTTCAATAGTAATGTGTACATGCTGATCCTACGTCATGTTGCAAATGTATTTCTTATCTTTCTGCAGTTGCTTTTAGCCATAATCTCACGCATGATTTTTTTGTTGTAACTGAAATTCTTTTGTGTGTTCTTCTAATGACAATGTATAATGTATGATTTTGTATGTCATTTTGTCATTTTGACTTTTTTTGTGATTTTAACCTTATATGATTTTGTGTAAACAAATATTATTTTTCATGTGCCTTCCCTGCTATAATCTCTGAAGAGATTGGCAGTATTGTTAAATAAATAAAATAAAATAAAATAAAATAAAATAACGAGTGGGTTGAGAACAGCGTCACTTACGTTGAGGTATGTCTCGCCTTATCCACCCTTTATCTCTGTTTCCCGCAGACAGACTGCAAGCGGAGGCAGGCAGCACCACAGTCATGCGCAACACGACCCTGGTCCCGGCTGTTAAGCTGATGCAGGACATTCCTGGCGGCGTAGCCGTTGCCCAAGATGACGAGACGTTTCTTAACTGCATACCGAAGGCACCTGGGTCCAGCGTGACGTGGTAGGAAGCAGGTTTTTCAGGCTGACGCCCCGTGTGATCACATTAGGCGATGAAATTTGGCGCGGATTGGTTTCGAGCTGAGTTCTAACAACCACAGCGCACGCACGTACTCTCTTTCTCTCTCTCTCTCTCACACACACACACACACACACACACACACACACACACACACACACACACACACACACACACACACACACACACACACACACACACACACACACACACACACACACACACACACACACACACGCACACCATGCACTGAAAATTTATGTCGAAATTATTACTGCACACTGGGCATATCGTACGTTAAATGGAGTGGTGTACGTACGAGTGGTGCACGTACACTTTAAACTATCTAGCGCTTTCTTGTTTTTTTTCAGCATTCCATGTGTCTGCTGCTAGGTACTGTGAAGTGAAATCACCCTATCTATAGTCGTTTCACGGAGGCTGAACACATTCCCAAAACGAGCATGCGATCCACAAACGCTACATGATATAATTATTTGCGTTTTACGTGCCAAAGCCACCTTATGATTATGGGCGACGCCGTAGTGCAGGAGTCCGGAAATTTCGACCACCTGAGGTCCTTTTAACGCACCTAAATCTAAGTACACGGGCCCCTAGCATTTCGCCTCCACCAGCTCAGCCGGCATTTGTACCCGCGACAGTCAGGTCATCAGCCAAGCACCGTAACCACTAGACCACCGCGTCGGGTAGCCGCGAACGCTGCTTCACCCATTCTAATCAAACTTCAGCACGTTGTACAGGCGCTCTCCGAATAATTCGGAACGCCGAACACGCAGCCGCTCGCTGGCGAAGCGCACCGGCGGATAAATACAGGGCAAGGTCTGCGCATGCGCGGTCCACCTAGCGAGCAAGTTTATCTCCCTAGTGCATCTTGATTGGCGTTGTCTTGCTCCAAAAGGGTAGCGCTAGGTGGTCTTCGGCGATACGACAACGAGCATGCCGCGCTCCGTAATTATGAAGACGTGTCGATTCCTTTGGGCGCGTTCTCGCGATTATCTGCAGCCATTCTGGGAGACTATTCGCGAGTAAAGCGGCATGGCTACAACGGCATCCCTGCCTTCTTTAAACCACGTTAGTCTGTTTTGCGAAGTATTAGTTCTCGCTTTAATTAACACCCGATCCGTGTTTCTACTAGCTTGGTTGCACGAGGACACCCTTTACAGGTGTGTCTGCGATATCGCCAATAAAGCATTTTACAAAATGAAATAAGGCGGCATGTTTGACCAAGCAAATTTCATGCAGAGGGACCGATTTCATGCGTACTCTAATAAGCTTCGCATGACTCCAGAGTTTGTTATTCACACACTACATTTCGCAGTTCGAACAATTTGTGCACCAATCAATTACAGAATGTGGGCGCTTGGTATTTTTAGATTTAGATCGCGTGTCATCGTTTGTTGCCAAAGACATTCATTGTCTTTTGCTCAGAAATAGTATTCAACGCTTGTCAGCGATAGTCTAAGCTGAATGCAAAATAAATAGCATCATAGTATGTATATATATATATATATATATATATATATATATATATATATATATATATATATATATATATATATATATATATAACAGGAAGCACGCTCGGTTTATTTTTCCATGCAAGACAAAGAATCGAAACGTAACTGTGTTTCGCCGAAATGCTCAAGTTGCATCAGACGAAAACGCCGCCTTTTGCCAGCGCTAGTCAGTCACCTCCCGTGAATATTCTGATGAAATTATGAATACGGCCCAACGTAACAAAAGAAGGAAACACCGAAGCACACGAACACGCATGCACGCACGAAGGCTTGCTCCAATGCGATGGATGCGCAGCTTGTCACAAATAGCAGCCACCCAGCCCCCCCTTATCAAAGCGCTAAGGGGCACCTAGCACTACCGTTTTGTAGCACCGCAACGCAAATCTACGTGCACTAGGGAGCAACGCTTGCTTGCTAGGGAGACCGCGCACGCGCAGATCGTCGTACTACTTTTCTGCGGGCACGCTCCGCAGGCGAGCGGCTGCGTGTCCGGCGTTCCGAATTACTCTGAGAGCACCTGTACGTGGGTTGCCCCACGCAGGTTCAAAGACGGGTGATACTAAACAGGTGCTGAGCCTCTGCCCGATCTGTACCTGGTTCCACCGAGCACCCTGTGGGTCCGCCGGATGCACTCAAACCTGACTGGGAGCTACACCTGCCGGGTCACCACGAAGCACCTGGAGGCCACGTCTACGAGCGTGGTCTTCATGGAGGGAACGATGGCGAGCGACAATTGTAGCATCCGTAAGTAGACGGTGCTAGTGATACAATGGATAACAGCGCACGCCACGAAAAAAGCAATGAGAAGTACAAGTTCCTTTCCACCTTTGGTGGCCGAGAAAAAGCGACCATGTGATGAGGTCCGAAATTCTGACGGTCTGTGGCGTCGTCATGACGTCATATGGTAACGTCATCACGTGATCATTTTAGGGGCGAAGCTCCTTAATGTAGAGGCTTGTCCATCACTCCCCCGGTGTAGCCACGCTAGTGCGACGACGATGACGCTGCCATCACGGCACAGCACATGCAAGGTAACCATTGTACGCCATGACGATGACGATGAATCTGATCAATGAATATTGAAATGGTGTGTGAAAGACACTGCTTTGGAATACGAGTGAGAAGACGGGAGTATAAACGTGAATCTAGGTAAGGCTGATAGTAATGCTGAAGACGAGTAGATAGGGCTATAGGTCGGCAAAAAAAAAAAAGTGGAACTCAATCAGACTCACTCAAGAAATATACCCTTGCGCTTTGGATTCACTCGGACTCAGACTCACCAAAATGTTCCTGAGCCGGATTCATTCGGACTCACATTCACGAAAGTTTTCTTCAACCGGACTCACTCGGACTCAAACTCACCAAAATATTACTCACCCGGACTCACTCAGACTCAGACTCACGGCTCGATCTGAGTCTGAGTGAGTCCGAGTGAGTCGACTCATGAGTGAGTTCGCCGACCTATGAGCGCACATGCAAATTCTCTGTGGGAGGGACACTGGTGGCCGTGAGCGGAGCTTACATATCTTCTTAGGTTGTAAAGGAGCATAGTAGTGACCATAGGTGCGCGCAGGGGTCTCCACTGGGGGAGCCAAGTGCCAGCACTGAGCCTGCAGCGGCGTTCTACTGCAGCGTGTTCCGTGAACACCTAGAAGGAACACTGCAGCAGTGTTCCATGAACAATCAAAAATGATTTTTTTCCGCCACCTCACGCCTATATTCCAGATTTCCAGAAGAGCCCCGAGGACCAGGAGCTTCACCAGGGCGAGACGATGGTCATGCACTTGCGCCGCGCAGGTGTCGCTGCGGCCTGCGTCGGACGTCAAAATAGCGTGGCTGCGCAACGGCCTGCCATTCCCAACCAGCAACCGATCCCAGGATCTCGGCAACGGGCTGGCTTACGTCAGCGATGCCAAGCCCAAGGACACCGCCGTCTACACTTGCGTGGCCACTGACCGCCACAACGAGTGCAGCGTCCAGAGGTCCGCTCTGTATAGGGTTCTTCCCAGCAGCAGTGTCGAGGACAGTTAGTTTTTTATTTAGAACTTTTTGCTGGGCGAGTTGGTGCATGTCTATGGTGGGACATTCCCATCATGCAGCAACGCCGCATACAGTGAATTCTACGTTTGAGGTTAAAATGTAAATAGGGGCTTGAAGTTACCATTTGTCTAAACATGGAATGCTGCCAGACGTTCTGGCGTGATAACTTGTGTGACGATTTCTCGCATCATTTATCCTGTGTATTGCTGTCCTGTATAGTGTGACGCTGAAATCTTGTTTAATCACAAAAATGAACTAACACGCGAAATAAACGAAGCTTTTCACATCAAAAGATGTGCAGATAATTGCTTAAGCCAGCCATTAATTGTACTAACTGACAATTCAACCTTTTTATGGTGCGACTTGACTTTTTATGTAAATGACTTTTTACTTTTTTTGTTACTTTCTGCTGCATGTTGTAGGTATCATTTCTGTATTATCTCGCACATGCGCTCTTGAGCTAGCCTGTGTGTGTGTGTGCGTGTGCGTGCGTGTGTGTGTGTGTGTGTGATACGAATTCTTCTGCTTCTCTTTTCAATGGTGATCAAAAGCAATAATATAAAGGTAGAGCCGCAAAGATACTTAACACTTAACAAAAATACCTAACAAAAATTACACCATCTGCCACTAAAGGGAACAATGAGGGGATGAGAAGCAGCATTGGGGGTGCGCACCAAGTTTCCGTTTACGTTCACTCGGCCGTCGAAGCCAAGCGTCGGCGTCGAGCTACCGCTTCCGCTACACAGATACAACGCGAGTGTACGGTGAGGGTAGCGAGGCTTTCGAGACAACTGCAGCGACCGGGAACCGACGGAGCGACCGCACGATTCAAGCGAGACTTCCTCGACCGAGCGCACGCGCTTATATGAAATGGGGGAGGGAGAGGAGGAGGGAGTGGGTTTACAGGCTGCAGCGCGGGGGGAGGAGAGAGGAGAGAAGGCGACCGAACGCCTGCGTAAAGGAGGAGAGTGGGAGAGAGTAGGCGCATGCGCAGTACGGGTGGTCAGGACGCACACCAACACCGGATTGAGCTCGGCTCTTAAGATGCTTCGCAGCTAAAGGTGACGTAACTTTAAGCAGGGGTGTAGCCCGAAATCTTTTTCAAGGGCACCCTTTATGTATGTTCGCACGCCTGTTTTTACGTATGCACGTATATATCTACACATCGAAAATGCAAAGATTCCGGGGGCGTCATTGGCACACACCTATCCCAACGCTGCTATTGGAGTCAGGCAAATTCCCCGAAGAGATTTTAAAGAGTTATCGTTGAAGAATGGTGTATAGTTGCCTTCTTAGCTTCCGCGTACGAAGGGAAACTAGAGGCACTGGTTTCTTCACAGTTTGTGGACAATCCTGTTGTCAACCGTGCCAACATTATATAATAATAATTTACAGCGCGAAAAGAACGGGAGACAAAAGGAGGAGAACTACACAGGACATGCGCTTTTGTCTCCCGTTCTTTTCGGGCTGTAAATTATTATTATGCATTCCATACCATCTAGCCCAGGTTACCACTCTCTTGTGTCAACATCACGAGGCCTCACGATGCGCAAGGCAGGATCGATGGCGGAGAGAACGCAGTGAAGGGCGCCGATCCGTTGCAGGAGAGAGAGATGGCACTCTGTGACTTTTCAGCTGGTAAATTTATGGGGAGTTCGTCAATTCGAAATGGCACGTGAGCCACGCAGTCTGTGACGTCACAGATTACAAATGAAGTTATCGTGAAATCATCTGTATAACGTGATAACGTGATACAGGTACACGTCAACTCTCTTTTGCAGATCATTGTACACCCTTAGGAGAGTCGTGGGAGACACAACTTTCCAAAGAGAGTTACATACAGTCATTCTTCTTCTTCTTATTATTATTATTACTTATTATTATTTGATCTAGGATACACAGGAAAAGACGAACACTCAAAGGAATTAGGGAGGGAAACAGGTTGACAACTGCCACCTATAGGGGCGCAACGCCTGCCTGCTTCTTCGGGAACTGGAAACACACAGGAAAGGAAGAGAGGAGGAAAGAAAGAGGAAACGTAAGAAGAAAAGAAAGAAAAACACAGACGTAAACACGAAATAAGTAGCAAAAGTGTTGCAGTTACAGTTACCTATAAGCCACAAAAGTAACCCTCTGTTACAGCTACAGTTACAGTTACCGAGTTTCCAAAAGTAACGTGTTACAGTTGCAGTTACTGTGAAAAAGCAACGCGTTACTGTAGCTCACCTTCCCATGTTTGTTTTCATATGTAAACAAAAGTAAACACAGCCTTCGCTGTAAAAAAGCACCCTTCGCAATGTATGTGCACGCGGGAAAAGCAATCGACATTGAGAAAAAGATAATGAAAAAAAAAAGGAAGGAAGACGGAAAAAAAGAAAAAAGAAAAGAAACAGCCTAACGAAATACGCCTCTTGTTACGCAAGCGAGTACTTACCGCATTTACCAAACAAACCTTAGAGCTGCACGCGTCGAGCTTGTTTTGCACGTTTTCTCTACAAGGCCATCGCTGCCGCGCACGCCGCTCCAGCGTAATCATCGTCTCTACATAAAAAACAGCCCTTTCCCGCATGCTTCCGGTCACTCATTTTTTAAAACTCTTTTATCACTCTCTCTGCAGATCGAGCCTGCCCTTAAGCGTGTTCTTTCCGAAACGCTGTCAAGGATTCGTGAGATATATATGACGGCGTGGAATTATGAGGCTCACGTGCCGGGAGAGAGTTTTTTTTTCCTCCGCGGGAGGCAAGAAAGCAATCAGCATTTATACGAAAACAGAGAGCCGGAGAAACGGGGTCACATATCGACTAGCCCTTTGTCTCTAGAGATCGGCACGACGCGTCGCGATTTGACGCGCTAAATATCAAAAGGTGCAACGACAACAACCACAACAACAACGACGACAATGATAATAATAATAATAACCACAATGACAGAGATAACGACGACGACAACAACAACAACAACAACGAAATCATTAAAGGGGAACTGACACCATTTTTCGGAGGAATGTTTACCCTGCCATAGAAATCTCCTGTATGCAGAGACGGCTCTGAGCAAGTGTGAGGCTGAGCAAATGCTGGTATGATATTTTATTTTGATACTAAAGTCAATTTACCTGTGGCGCCCTTAACGACATCGACACTAGCTTGACGTCAGGCTACAGTACTAATCCTGGTGACTTCACGCAGCAGTCTGGCTAGTCGTGATGACGTCAGGCACCAAAACATCCAAAATGGCCGCTTGTGAGTCACCAAAAAATTCAAAATGGCCGCTTGTGTGTCACAAACGGAGCCACGTCACGATATCGTGCGCGAGCAGAACGTGTAGAGAAGATCATTCCGTGTTGTGACGTCAGGGTACAGTAGGAACCGAAACTATAGCTTTCAACAACACACTGCAATTACGTTTTCAGGATACACTCACGCTTAGCAGTACATTTTCTGAGCTCTTGAGGGCTTGGCCTTTCGTTTGACGCAATCAAAACAACAACTGAAAATTTTCGCGTCAGGACCCCTTTAAGAAAGTCATTATTGCTCGCTTTCATATAATAGCCTGGTATTGAATGTCTCATAGTCTCGATATACCGGGTGTTTCAAGGAATGTGTCAAACACCCTGAAAAATAAGGGAAATGCGACATATGTTCGATGTCTTCACCAGGGCCGTACCCAGGAATTTTTTTTCGGGGGGTGTTTATCTATAGAACGGCTAACTTTGGCAACTGGTGGTCGATGTGAGGCGTGTAAATACTGTAGTATCACCCCCCAAAAAAAATCATGAAAAAATTTCGGGGGGTGTTAGAACCCCTTAACCCCCCCCATAGTTACGGCCCTGGTATTCACAATTACTTTTTTGCTGCAATATGTTGCTGGGGGCCCGTTAGTCATAACATGGCACATCGTTTGTTGCGGAGCACGACAGACAAGTAATTGAAGGCTCCTCATTACCGCCCAGCCTCAGTTTTGGTTTGAGACAGCTCCAAAAACGACAAGCCGCCGGGTGCAACTTTGAAAACGAATTTAAACCGCCCGTACCTCTACAAAATTTCGTTCGTAGAAATTTCCGTTACTTTTCGTGCATGGGTGCACTTGTGCGCTCCGTGGAACGACGAACAAATGAAAAAGGATGCCTTTGGTTTGAAGACACCTTCCCAACTTTGTCGACTGCCCTTAACGCGACGCCGCGTTCCACCGTAACCAATGGAACGCAGCGCGCACTGAGGGCCGGGTTTGACATTTTCGTACTGTTAGCTCGTTCAAAAGTGGCTGTCGGCAGAACTAGGAAAGTTTCCGAGTTTCGCCAAACTCGGGCAATCGCGCATAGCACGCCCCTGATGGGATAGCCGGGTCTAATGTAGCCTACTTTCCCATGTTTATTTTGTTTTTCATATATAAATAAAAAAAGACGATGGCTGGCATTGATAAAATAGAGGAAGGCGCTGCGTGAGATATGGAACGCCATCTGGCAGTGGCGTCGGGAAACATGAGCTTGTGCAGAACCCAGGGCCACTGCCAGGTGGCAGCACCCTATCGTAGGCAGAGGTCTTTTTCGTGCATATCGTCGCATTTTCAGCGCAGCCTAAGAAACACTAGGGTCTTTAGAATTACGTATCTATGTATTTTCTAGTAAAGGAACACACCACCTAACACTTACGAATTGATGTTGCGCCTCAGATATGGGCAATATTTGCTTTTTGATCGACAATGTTCACAAGTATGAACGCAGCTACCAGTTCAAGATGGCTGGGCGTTCAGCAAGTGCTTAAACTTTGGCCGGGTGGCTGAATCACGTGACAGACAGACAGACAGACAGACAGACAGACAGACAGACAGACAGACAGACAGACAGACCAAAATTTTTGCGCTCAGGTATCCCAAGCAAAGACTATCGTCTTTAAAATAACGATGTAAACCACGCCGTACTTCCGAACGGTGTCTTTCGTATTGGTTTACGCAACCGCACAGAGCTCGGACTGAATCGCAAAATCCTGACCACACCCGTTGCAGCGCGTCAGCGCGTGGCTTTTTGACACGGCGCCGCGCCCTCTCCCTATGGAGAGAGGGCGCGTGACTACACGAAGTGCGCGCCCGCTCTCTCCTTAGGGAGAGGGCGGGACGCCGCGTCAAAAACACACGCGATGACGCGCTGCAACGGGTGCGTGTGGTCAGGCCTTAAGTTAGTTCTTGGATGTGGGCGCAGAAGACGAGGACGAAGGGAAGAAGGACACACACACCCGCCACATCATGTGTTGATTGCATTGTTGCTTTTTCATATTTTTCATGTTGTTCAAAGTTTCATGTTTTCCGCAAGTAGCCACGTGATTGTCGTGCAAAAACAGGTATAACTGTCGGCTTGGTAATGGAAATAAACTTTATTTGTTGTCAGAAGCGCCAGTGTGTGTGTCCTTCTTCCCTTCGTCCTCGTCTTCTAGCGCCCATATCCAAGAAGTATAACAGACCAACAAGCCCGCATCGCCACCCTCGCCTTAAGTTAGTACCCGACGCTAAGCGTGGAGGTGAGAAAGCGGGTCTGAGAAAGGCTCGTTAGGTTGCGTTCCGCATATCATTGTCAGTTCTATTGTACACTCCGTGGTCCCGAACTCTTTCTCGAGTTTCTTCGTTATCCTCCAAATTTTAGCCCCCTATATTGGAACTTGCCAGTATGCAACGATTGCATGCTTTCACCTTTAGAGAAAAATACTGTATTGTCACGCCCGTTTCTAATTTCACTTTTACTGTATTCGGTTTACGCCCAACAAAGACTGTGAGCAAACCGCGCCTGCAGTGTTCGAGAAGGTTCACGATTGTAGCAGATCATTTTGTTAAGATTGCGCGCAAGACACGAACACTCAAGATTATTCCAGAGCTTGCGCGACGACCAGAGATAAGGCTAGAATGTTCGACGCGTGATCTATAAAAGCCGGCGCGTTCCAACGATGATCAGTTGATCGACGGCCGACGCTCCGTTCGCCGCTATCTTGCCAGTGTGGATTGTTGTAATCTGACTTTACGTTTGACGGCAACAAGTTGCGGCCAAATTAAACAGTTTCTTCTTTGACACGCCGACTGTTGCCTTCGTCGACGTCACGACCACGTGACAGTATGTAGATCTCTCTAAACAGCATGACTGAGCGCGACGCGACGGTCATTTTAACTTTCTTCCCGTTCCAGTTGCCTACTTGACGATTCAAGTGCCCGATAAGGGGAGGTGGACACCTAAGACTGACCTCGCTTACTTGTGAAACGGAGTACTTAAAAGCAACACCGCAGGGGGTGCTTAGTGGTTGAGGGCCAGATTTGTTCAATGCTGACGCTTGATGCGGTTGGCAAACCGTATTGTCATCGCTTTCTCGCATGGTCGCGACTTCCTGCAGTGTAGTGTGCACACTGGCAGCCACAGCAGGACTCGCTGATAACTCTTTGAAAAGACGACCGTCAGTCGAGCCAAGAGTAACAGTCTTTCGACCAAGGGCGATGCCGTATCTTCGTGGCAAGCAGGTCTGAGAGCCAATTTATAATTAGGTATACCTCGCTTTTTGCGGTGTGCCATTTTTTGCTCGGATCCGAGTTGCGTTTAAACGTGACTCACACGTACAGACCTTGCTTCAAATTTGTTAGCTTCCAGAAATGAAACAAAGCATCCCTCTCTCTCCAGTTCTCACGAAACTTCAAGGCTTCATTAGCGTTTCGCGGGAAATGCAAATTTAGTTTAAGCAAATGGTGCGAACCGGCTAGCTTAACAGTAGCACTTTCTTGCGCTTTGATGGTCAAAGAGAAAGACAGAAAGAGGTAGAAGGAACTGAAACACACTTTCAGTTTTATGAAAAAAAAAAAAGATTATGGATGCCCTGTATGCAGAATCCCCCATTGTGCCATTCTTTAAAGCTAGCCCCAGAAAAACTCACAGGGTTCGTTGTGCATTCGCCTAAGACGACTACAAAGCGAAAACTATCTTATTATTCTTCTTCTTCTTCCCAGTCGATTTAGGGATCCTTCACCCTCCGCCTACACCCCGAAAGCTACCTGCACCTAACGCGGTTTTTTACACTGCCTCGGAGATCAGCGCACCATCAAGCATGCAGAGACTTCGTGTGATGATGATGTCATTATGTGACGTAATGTTATGTGATGTCACAGCGACGTCAAAAATTTCGGCGACGTGTGAAGCCATCAAGTACTAATCCCTGATCACGTGGTTTTTTGCACCGTCCCTTTGGCGCGGCCGCCGTTGACCCACAACCTTGTAATTATGCATAATACGGAAGGTTGTGAGTTCGGAATCCCCCCCCAGGGGAAAAGAGTATTTTTTCATCTACTTTAACTTCTTTCAATTTAGGTCATAATGATTGCACTACAGTTAAAAACAACAAATAAAGCCCCCCCCACGCAGGCTTTCATTGGCTTAAACCGAGCTTACGAGCTCGGGAACACTGTTCCGGGACATTAAACGTTTATTTCATTCATTCATTGTAAGTTAGTGGGGCAAATGCAATGCAAAGAGAGCGAGAGAGAAAGATTTATTGAGAGAGGAAAGCTGAGAGGTCTGTTCGTTTCATTAGTTGCGTCGAACTGGTACAAGTTGTACGTCAGCGAGACAACGTCAGCAACACGGCTAATCCTACGCAGAGAGACACCCGCTGACTACAAACCGATGAATGCGGTATAACGCGCACTTTTCCATCCCAGGCCAGCGTGCGTCATTGCCACCGCACGTGGACGCTATTAAACGCCTAGCATGGTCTAGCGGTATACTGACCAGCTGTTCTTGGCACGCAGCACAGCGGTGGGCGCTTCGCTAGGAGTTGGCGCGTGATCCCAAATACCGCTGCCCGGCCGAGCGCCGTTGATGCTCGCTTCGCGGCTTTCGCGTAGTTCCGTGTCCATTAACTCCTGTCCACGCGTGAGCGAGCGGTCAGCCCGGAGGTGGTGATTGACCTCCAAATGCTCGAGTGGGAGGAGGGAGGGGGGGGGGGGTGCGCGTGCTTGTTTCTTTGTTTATTTTTATTTAACTAGGCTCCGCTTAAACGGAACTCGAAAGGACAGGAGAAGTGCGCTTCGAGTTTCATTTAGTGCGAAGGACACAAAACTCAATAATAATATCTGTTTTTTTTTTTACGTCCTAAAACCACCGATATGTTATGAGGGACGCCGTAGTGGAGGACTCCGGAAATATCGACCGCATGGAGTTCTTTAACGTGCACTGCCATCGCATCGTACCCGGGCCTCTGGCATGACGCCTCCATCGAAATGCGACCGCCGCGTCCGGGATCGAACCTGAGACCTTCTGGTCAGCAGCCGAGCATCATAACCACTGCTCCACCGCTGCATGTGGACAACACAAAACTCACCATCGGTCGGCCTATTGGAAGAACATACGATTGAGGCACCAGATTTTTTTTTTTTTGTAGATTTAGGTGCACGTTAAAAAATACCAGAAGGCCAAAAATTGTTGGAGCCCTCCACTACGGCGTCTTTCATAATCAAATCATGGTTTTGGGATGTTAAACTCCAGCAATTATTATGATTATTATTACTTCGTTCTTGTAAGTTCGTGGGGCAAGTGCAACGCTATGGGCCAAAGTGCGAAAGGCTAGTGTGGGGTCAGCAGAAGGAGGTACGTATATTAGAAACCCGAACCTTTCATAACCGTTTCGCCACCTTGCGGAATTCCGCAGTGCTCCTCTGCAATATTCTGTGCCCACGTGCTTCGAGCTATTGACTACTTCACCCTCGCGCTGCCGATTCCTAGCTTCCTGGTCGGCAAAGTGACCGCCCCGGAAAGGCATTGGTCCCGGGTTCAATATCCGGAACAGCATGAACTTGAACGGCAGAGCTGTTAAGGCCGGGTGGTAAAGTGTAATCCGTGGTCTGGAAAATCCAGTTGGTGGGTATGCGCCAAAATAATCGGGCAAGCTCCACTGAAGTGAATGATGTCTACGGGAGGATGACCGCCGCCGTAGCCCTGTTGGTAGAACATCACACGCGTTATTCGACGGTTGCAGGTTCGGTCCCTGCCGACGGCAAGTTATCTATTCGTGCACATTAATTTCTTGAAGGAAAGAAGTGTAAGTTTAAGGGCTCGTTTTTATTTGTTAGACACAATATTAATGAGAACTAACAGACAATGATGTCAAAGGAAAGTACAGGGGATGTTATTAGAAGTAATGTAAATGTGAAGATAGGAAAGTGGACGAAAAGATAACTTGCCACCGGCAGGGACCGAACCTGCGACCTTCGGATTCGAAGGTGGCAAGTTATATTTTCGTCCAGTTCTCTTTCTTCACATTTACATTACAATTACTTGCAATAACATCCCCTGGACGGAAGCTTTTTTTCTGAATATTCGGAAAACCGGAAGTACGTTCTCGACCGGAAATGCTTGGAAGAGAAACGAGAGTTTCACTCGGTGCTTGTTTCACTAAAATAAAAGATAGAGCAATGAGTGAAGCGTTCACATAAATCTTCAAAACAAAAATTTACAATATAACGATATTGTCGCCGTGGTTGCGGTCAAATGGTTCGTGGTGTTAAAGGGGAACTCCGGCGATTTTTCGATATTCACCGATTTAAATAAAACTTTCAACACATCTTCTCTTCGCTGCCCTGATGATATCTGCCAAATTATACAGCCGTAAGTCATGTAGTTTTTGGAAAACGAATTTTAAAAAATTGGGAGCCAATTCCGGAATCATGCGTTCAAATGCGGGCCACCCTGTGTACGTGACGCATCTGTCTACTCCTTTCTCGCCCAGTAGACGGACGCAGCGCGCGACGCGCTCTTTTTTCGTCGAGTAGACGCTATATAGCGACGCTGACGCTAGCACAGTTGTGTAGCGGATTTCGTGACGTCATCGCATACCCCAGCATGGAGCATGGAGCAGCTCCCTGTTTCGGTTTCTGTTCTGGCTCATCATTCATTGCTTATTTAAAATTATTGACGATAGTGCCGGCCGGCAAAATGAACCACCCTAGCTGTTGCAGGACCGTTAATACTATTTGAAAACGGCGTTATCTCAGTATGGTCGAAAATGCACCGGAGTTCCCCTTTAACGCTGCCCGGTTCCCCACGAAACGAGCGTTGGACGCCTTGAATATTGTCGCGTCCGGTGAAAGTGAGCGAAGGACGAAATGATCGAGGAATGCGGTAGCGGCAGGGCGCGATATTTCTGGGAAGCCATTAATAACTTCGCGTGCCCCATTTATTTCTTCAGTATACTTCATCTACTCGGGTGCCACGGTGTGCGACCTCGCGCGACCCTTTAATTGCCCGGCGTTCGATAGGTGCGGGTTTTCCCCGCGCTCAATTTTGTACTTGAATGGGCGTCAGCCCATGCCGGTGACTCATTGCGTAGCGGAGTTGTCCTAGTGCTGCTTTCAGTTACAGCCCCAATGGAATGCGCTTGATCCGAATTACTGTAGGACAGCCAACACTAGAAAAGTTTTTAGAAAGTATTCAAAATTTTATGTCGATGCTTGAAGGTTCCTAGTGCTAAAATACTTCCGTACGGGGGAAAGCGTTTACATTCGAACGCCAGCTGTGTTTGAAGTCTTGGCTATCCGCAGTTGTAGCAATGTAACATTCGTTTCATATTGCCGCAGAAACTGCCAGCGCTCGAGTGCTACGCACACCACTCTGTGCATTACAGGCGTCGCGAATCAAGCGAAACGCCGACAGCCCCGTTAGGACAAGCGAAGCCAGCCGCAGTGCATGTGCCTGCCCCGCATGCGCGCGAGCTCCGACCGAAGGGCCAGCGCGCGTGACGGAGGAACTGTGTTGAATCATCGGGATAACGTCCAATGCGGCAGGGTTCGCTTGCAGATGCTCAGCGGCGAAAACTTTAAAAGCAAGGTAAAATATTTTATACGTGAGATCTGACTCCGGTATTCGGCGAGCGTTAACACTGTATACCAAGGCAACGAAAAACGCCCTTTTTTTTTTTTTTGTGGCGATGTCTCAAAATCGTGTCAGTACTCCCTTAACGTCACACCTATCGTCATCTTTTCCATGTATCGGTGAGTCTTTCTCTAATTAAGGTTAAACCCTTCTCGTAAAGCCTCCGCATTTCTTCCTCGCTGGTAAATATGCCGGTGCGATGCAACTGTTGCGTACTTTTCTCTTAAGAAACACTGGTAAAGTGCCAGGGATATTGCAGTTAACCAGTTGCCCGTACAAGCTGCCAAACATTCGAACAACTACAGCGCACACACGTGGGGACGGAGTGAAGAATTAACAAGACACAGCGCAGACAGAGCTGTGTCTTCTTCCTTCTGTGTCCATGTGCATGCTGTGGAAGCTTTCTAAGATGCAACACTAACTAGCCCAAGCTATCCTCCCTAACACTCGACCTACCTACACGACAGCTGTTCTTCGACAGCGAGAGACGAAAACGGTTCCACTGTGGTTGCAGCCATAGGCGTGCGCACGAGGGGGCAGAGGCCCCCCCCCCCCCCCCCTAGTCACCTTAGAAGGGGGGGGCGGGCGCAAAGTCTGCCCCACACATTGACTCAATAGGGAAGGGGGGCGCTGCGGCGAGCCTTCGCCCCCCTTGAAGGGGAGACTTGCGCACGCCTATGGTTGCAGCTACGGCGAGCGCGTCTATATAACATCCACAAACGTAAAATTCCAGAAAAAGAAAAGAAACGGGGACTTCCATAAGCCATCGAGATCTCGCTCAGATTTCACGCTACATCGTCCCACGGCGTCGGCTGCATGCCTGTTGCGAGACTATCGCAGAACAAACAAACGTTCCCGCGGATGTGTGAGCAAACCGACACCGCTTCTTTAACGCTTTTCGCGTCAGGACGGCCTTCCGCCGCGAGCGAACGCCCGCAAGGGCACCGGCGAGGTCACCTCGCGCAGCCTTTGAAAACCGAGACGATCGAGCTCCCGCAATGCTGCCGACGATATCGAGGAGAGAACCCGCTGCGCGAAAGCCCCCGCAGAAGCGGCACGCACAAAAATCCCCAGTCTCCACCCAGGGCGGTATGCAAGAGGTCTCAGACCGCGATCTCCATTGAGATCTAGGCCTAAGGTACGGTTGCTGCCAGCGGGAAGTCGCTTTATGCCACGAATTCGGGTCTCCATGCATCATCACCAGAGCACCTCCTCCCCCAAATCTGAGCCGAGCGGATGAGAGAAAGTGAAGTCGCTGTACTGCCGCTCCCAGTACGTATAAACGAATAACCGTACAATCTTCCCTCTTTAACTTCTCCGCACACCTTCACGTTCATCCTTTCAACACCCGATGCCAACGGTCGAACGCATGGTTGTTTTTAATGACACGGAGCGGCCGTCCGTATCACGCGCCACGCGATCGAGATCCTATCTCTCCTCGCACAGAAGCCGCGTGGCAACAAGCAGTGTTGCTGGGAGCAGAGGTGACACGTGCTTCGGGAGATGGTCGTGATCTTACGTGCCTATAGCGTCCCAAACCAAACGGCGGCAATTCTTGCGCGATAAAGATATACGGGATGGCTAAGGCAGTTTTGCGTGCCGGTAACGCGGCAGTGGTACTCCTCTAAACTCGTTCTGCACGATTTAGTGGCACTCGTTCTTAACGGTTTGGTCTTTTAACCCGGTACGACCTGTGAAGCAACCGGTGGCACGATTTGATTTGATCGGTACGCGCGCCGAAACGATTTAAGATAAAGAAGACAGAGCATTTCCTACTAGTGGAAAGATGGAAGCCAGCGGCTGCAGGTTCTTCAACGGCAGCAGCTTCCCGTAGTTTTTCGCGCCGATTCGCGGTTCTGCGCGCGTTGGCGTTCCTTTATTCGCCGCTCTTCTTCCTCCGAGTGATGAACACTCGTCTGTCCCATAGCAAGTCCAAAGGGAAACTGCTCATAACGATTCTAGCACGATCTGTACTTCAAAAGACAAAGGGGAACAACGAAACAACGAAAGCGTCGCGCGATACTCTGCGGCGGCATGTGCCGACGCCGAGTATCCCGACACTTGTGAATGAGACATCGGCCGGGGTGAGGGGGGCGAGGGGAGCCTGTGCGGGAGGAGGCCGAGGGGAGCCGAAAGTTGTAGTTCTTCGCGTCGTTCTGTCCGCGGACGTTATCCGCCAAAACCTAGCCTTTAATAGCTTCACTGTAAAAAAAAAAATTGATAAGTGCCGTAGCAAGAACACGTTGTCAGTACAGATTTTAGTGATTACTGATACGATCTGAAGATCTAAATACAAACGAGGATGCGAACCCGGGACCTTGTGCTCAGCGGGCAGAAACGCCATACCCACTAAGCCGGCGTCTAGGGCAGGTGGTGAAACGTAACAAATGCGAAGTGCGAAGGCCGCGCGTGAGCTCGCTAAACTGCGCTTGCAAATCGAGCCGGACAGAAAAAGCACTCAATGTGCAGCGGCAAAATGATTTTCCAAACGCAAAACAAACAACAAACCAACAAACAAAAAAACCGACCGCTTTCGCCCGATGACTTAGTGCGCACGAATGCAGTCCGTACGTACGAGCGAAGACAGACATACATACAAATACAATGACGAAGCGATCTCACGTTTCGATCTTTTGAGAGATTGTTGGCGCGTTGAAAAAGAATAAACTGCCTCAGGTCACTCACGCGCGGTAGCGGCGACGAAATGAGTTGTGTACCGTATACATTTACCGGGCAAGTATACATAGATTCGGTCACGGATGTGTCTTGCTAAGGAGTAAAATAGCAGTCACTCCCCTCGCAAGACGGTTCCGCCACTTTCACGATCGCTTATACATGTATGTATCTATCCGTACGGCGTGGAAGGAAACGCACTAGCTCTCTCACGCTCACAATCTTCGAGCTGTTGCCGCCGCCGGCGCAGTGGCAAAGGAGCCAGAAAGGATCGAGGTTGCGCTGAGTAAAAGTCCCGAGTGCTCCCCCCGGGGCGTTAAGCCTTGAGAGTACAGAACGGTGCCTACATAACGGTGCAGCTATCGGTTGGCTGTTTCGTTTCGCTCGTTCCGCGGCCAGTGCGATGGTCAGTGTCGGTGTTATCGCGTAATTTATGGAAGCTCCCCCCTCCCCCCTCCCCCCCCCTGTTCACGGAGACGGGCGCCAGCTCAGTGCAGTTGGAATGCTCGTCCCCTCTCCCTCGGCTGCTTCGCGTTTTGGCTTCCGCAGTGTCGAGTAGCTAGACGAGAAGCCAAGGTTAAAGGCTTGCAAATCGTAGCTGTTAATGCCGCGTGGTCGCGCTGTGGTCGTCCGTTGCCATGGAAACGTACACGCGGGAGCGAGGCAACAAACAACATAGCTATCAGAGCTGCCAGATGTCACCATAGCCCAGGTCGGCAAAACTTGTGGAGCTCACTCAGACTCACTCATGAAGTATATTTTGCGCTTAGGGGGCTCACTCGGGCTCAGACTCACCAAAATTTTCCTGAGCTGGACTCACTCGGACTCACACTCACGAAAATTTTCTTCAAATTGACTCACTCAGACTCAAACTCACCAAAAGATTACTCACCCGGACTCACTCAGACTCAGACTCACGGCTCGATCTGAGTCTGAGTGAGTCCGAGTGAGTCGATCGACTCATGAGTGAGTTCGCCGACCTATGCACCATAGGGTTTCCTACAATATTTACTAGAGGGAACTCTGGCGCTAGTGTCTATGGGAGCTGCAACGCACGGCGCTTCAGCCAGCATGGCAATGTTGGGTAGTACGCGGATTCGTCTAAACTTCGTTCTTTCGGCTCCGTTTGGCTCCGTGTCGCCTGCAGCCTCTTTGTTGCGAGACAAAGTTCAGCAGATGTTCAGCAGTTTCGCTTCACCACCTTGACCTTTTAGGCTCACCAATTCAAATCGGGTCGCGAAGTTCACAGCGATCCATTCTTTTATCCGAAACAAACGCCAAAACACAACAATAAACGAAGCCACAAGAGCGTTCGAAGCCGCAAAGCACAAATATTAGGCAAATCCGTGTACTACCCGTCATTCCCCAGGTGGCTGAACGATCGCAGCGCCAGAGTTCCCTCTAGTAAATATTGTAGGAAACAAAATGGATGCCATCGAGCTATCAAGCAAATAATCATCCCAAAAGAAGGTCACCCCCCCCCCCCCCCGGAAAAAAAATAGCGAAGAAGCCCACAAGAAGGGGCATTTTGCCAAAAAAATTCTCATTATTTTGAAATTTTTTTTTTCAATGTTTGTCAGATACGAAGGGGCGCGGAAAAGTAGCTTGAAAGGGGCCATGACGCCCAATTTCCGATCATAGTCTGTGTCATGTCGGTTAATACTTGTGCGTCCACCTTGGTGAAGCTTTAGCACATTCGGTGGAGCACTTAATTTATAATTGAATATTTTTATTAACACAGGAGTGGCCTGAGAGTAGGGCAACACTGGTGCACTCGCGACCCGTGACGTAACAAGCTGCTTGCCTTGCGAGAGTCTGCATTCCGGCGAACGATTTTTTTCAGTCACCAGCTGAGCGTGCAAACGAGCTATTTATGCTTTCTGTACCTTCGCATTGAAATTTCACTATTTGCAGCGGCTGAAACTTTGGCAGAAGACGACTGCTCCACTCCATGCAGCATTGGACGTCACACACGCCATGGCAAAATGACGGTCGCCAACTGTGGGCATAGTTTATACCCAGTGACTCCTAGAGCTTATTTCGCACTGGAATATTATTTTACAGCCCAATTGTCATGCATGTATAGGCACAATAAACCCTATACTTCCTATTTTTAGCGCAAAACTGTAAATTGTTGGGTGACCATGTCATGGATCCTTTAATTATTTTGTACAGCGAAAACATGCTAATCTGTGGATGAAACACCATATTTACTTTTTACAGGGTAGCCCTTAACCTTTTGATTGCCCGCTTGCCAGTGTATGAATAGAACGCCCTTGCTGACGCCCCCAAGGAATGTTTGATCTGAACGCTCAGCTACGCAAATGCCATCGACAAAGTAGCTATTAGAGAACGTGACGAGCGCTTAAATAACTATATTTCCAGAGAAAACGCAAACAAGACCCCCCCCCCCCCCCTCAAAAGAAAAATGAAGTGCAGTTTGCACTATGGTCGTCCAAGGCTGGGTCACAGCAGAGTTTCTGGGCATCTAGCTTTTACCCTCTCTCACGTGTTCCTCCCCCCCCCCCCCCCTTGCTATATTATACCATACACGGCTATATTTGTTCTCTTTTTTTTTTGTTATCGTTTTTTGAGCCTGTATCTTTCTATCTCTCTCTCTCTAGGTATATTTGTTTCGCTGTGTTTCTATATATTTTTTTTCAATTTGTCTTCCCTTTCTTTCTTTCTTTCTTTCTTTCTTTCTTTCTTTCTTTCTTTCTTTCTTTCTTTCTTTCTTTCTTTCTTTCTTTCTTTCTTTCTTTCTTTCTTTCTTTCTTTCTTTCTTTCTTTCTCGCCCTCTCTGTCTGTAGTCGTTCTCAGGCCTTCTATCTTTCTCACTCTTCCTTCTCTTTCCTTCTATCAATTTCTCTCTTTATGTTCTTCCTATCCTCTTCCTTAATTCTCTCTTCTGTACTCGCTGTTACCTCCTGATTTCCCTCCTCCTCGTACTCACACCTGCCCTCCTCAGGGGAACGCACGGGCGGCAAACACTGATCAGGGGTCGCACATTGCCGCTTCTCTTGTTAACCATCTGTAACGAGTGGTTGAGCAGTGATTGAGCGCGTGCAGGTTCATGATGATGATCAATTTCAATCTACGACAGAGGGCAGACCTCGACCATAACAGCTTTGGTGTAAAAGAGAAAAGGAAACGCGACAAATGACTGAAAAAAAAGAAATTCTTCAAGCAACTCGGTGAAAAAAGACGACCAGATCAGCTTAATATAAGTGGAATAGGCAACTCTAATAAGTATCCATACTTAGTAAAGTCAGCTTCGAAGAGGCTTCTTTAGTACAGCACGCTAGAGGCCCCTGTACTGTGCGATTTCAGCGCACGTTAAAGAACACCAGGATGTTGAAACTGCAGGTGCCCTCCACTACTGCGTCCCTCATAACCATATCGGGGTTTTGGCACGTAAAACACCTCAAGTTATTAAATGATACTGCCACGTGCTTGCGGCAAGAAAGACGACAACACAATTATGCATATGTCACACTAGACAACTGGAAGTCATATTAACTAGATTACGGTGTCGTGTGCCCCCGTTAAACCTGTATGCACACAGGGCTGGTCTGGTGGTATCGCCCCTATGCAACTCTTGTTTAGAAATCGAATCAATAGAGCACTTTTTTTGTCATGTCGCCGGTACAGTTTACTAAGAAAAAGACTTCTTGCTATGCCATTCGCTAACCTGGGGCTGAGCTTCACAATTGACAATGTACTTACCTTTGGTGCTTCGGCTCTGGGCCTTCAGCCACAGGAACGCTTTTGATGCCGTTAGCAGATACCTTCAGGAAACAAAACGGATGCGACTCTAAATCCCTACTTGTATAAGTATTATTATAGAAGTAATGAGTTATTTCAAAACAGAAAATTTGTATTTGTTTGTTTTTATCTGTTACTGTAATTTCTAATAAAGATCGGCAATATAGTGTCTGATCTTAACAATTATTGCACTCTTCCCGTTTTTATGTACGTTTTTTTCTTCCTTTTGTTATCAATATTTAATACTCGAAATGTAAAAAAAAAATTCACATAATCAATTCTTGGCCAGGCATACCCCTGAGTGGGTGTGAGCCATGGTAGAGGCATCATCATCATCACAATTATCATCATCAGCGTATGCTATGTAAAGAAGATAGAAATGACAAAGAAGAAGAGCTCGCTTGCGCGCGGTATTAGAAAGACCGACCTGCTGCTGTGCTCTCGATCTGTGTGTTAAGACCCTTGCTGGGACGTCGCGACAATACTTTAACTTTCGTTTAGTTCATCGCATTGATGAAAGAATAGCTGTTGTATGCACTAGGCTTTGCATAACCGTATTTTAAGCTGGCTTCGTGTGGTTGCAACCAACAGCACTACGAGAAAGTAGGACCGCTCACTTGGCATAGCCTTTCGGGACACCACCACAGAAACGGGTCAGAGAGAGACGCCGATCTTATCAACAGCGGGCGATCGACGGAAACCTCCTTAGCCCAGGGCCAACGTCGAAACAGGCTCAGGTTGCACTGGCGGGCTAGTTGGTTGTACGTGATCTTGAGAAAAACAGCGATAACCTTAAAAAAACATGGACCAAACAAACAATGATACACGCAATGTGTGTATCATTGTTTAAGGCGAAAGCCTTAGATGCCTTATCAAACACACCTGACCTGTTAAAGCCCGTGCCCGACATGTCTGTTTTATTCTTAACAGTGGACCAGAAACTAAAATTCCTCTGCTATCGGACCAGATATCTGTGTTTGTATGATTATGTGAAGAAAGCATAGAGAACTTCAACTTCAAGACGTGAGAAGGGACCGGCGGCTTCAAGAAAAGTGATACAATATATCATCACCACGTGACGACGACGCCATACGACGTCGTCATGACGTCCCTGTGACGTCATTACATGACATCATTGCCAGGCCAAACGTGGGCCGATGAGGGAGAGCAGTGTAAAACTAGTTGAGGTGCACAAAACTTACAATGACACCAATCCTGGAGGCATTGGAAACCACGCTGGACCACGTTTCTACAACGTTTATACCTCACTTTAGGTGTAGAAAGTATTGAAACGGGCGTTGGAGAAGATCAGTACTTTGACAGATCAAAAGAAGATTGAGACGATGAAGGCTGTCGCCTTCGAGTGGTCTTAGGCGAATGCCTAAAAAAATTCAGTTAGTTTTTCTTGCACTTCTGTTCTCAGGTTTAAACAAACACTCGCTATGCCGAAACTTACACCGTTCGAATAAACGGTTGATCAGACTCCTGTAATTGTCATGTACCGAAGTCGCGTACACAAAGCTTTAACGCCATGAAAGACCAACAGTCGTAAAAATTCTGTTTCTTTAGTGCTTGCATAGCGAAGGCCTCGCCCCGGCCAGACCTGAGGCCTTCGGGTATCATGCAAGGGTTTGTGGGTCAGCTGCCAGCTCGTAAAAAAATATCACGTGCTATGCGACACCATCCTGGCAAAAAAAAAAAAAAAAAAAAGAGAAAAGAACGTGTACCACACACACCACCTTGGGTTTGAGAGAAGGGGGGGGTGTTGTCCCTCCCCCCGTGCCCCCCCCCCCTAGAGTTTCGTATGGCGGGGGGATGGTGTTGCGGACCGCTTTAAAAAAGGCAGACGAAAAAACAAATTCTTAGAAGACAGCTGCTCCCCTCCCCCCACCACATCCTTTTACCCCCCTGGCGTCGCTTCTGTCAAGCTCATGCATAAAGCTCAATAAAGTTGACGCGGGAACATCCGCCATTGTAGCACACTTGGTAAAGCATCGGACGTGTAATTAGAAGCACGTGGTTTCGGGCCCCAACGACGCCAAAGGTGTTTCTTTGTCGACTTCAATTAATTTCCGTTCAGGTCATAATTATTACATTACCGTTAAAAACTACATAAGGTATTCCCTATGCTTTCCCCGGCCTCATTGTCTCAGTTAGGTCACAGTAGTCGTAAATTATAACAGCTTCTTTAGCCAAAAGTGGCGCCTGAGAGGCTGCGCAAGCACTTTACAGAACCTTAAGTTGAGCTTCACAAGGCCGAATTAACGGCACATTGCTTGCCCGATCTGCACTTAGCGTAAACATGCGACCGTATTCATGAACTTCATTAGTGCTAGCGATAGCGGATGCCTGTATATTATGTACCACACTTACCCGCATGGTTTGCTCTGCCAAAAGAGCCGGAAAGCAGCGGCGTCATAGCCGACGGAATAGTCGGTGGAATGAGCCCCGCCGAGATCGTATCGTGGCCTCATCTAACGAGGCGCATACGTAACAGGCCATTCAAATGCACACCGCCGTTTTCGATACCACGCCCCATTTGTGCGCGCACTGAACGAAGCCTCGACGCGCAGCAGCTTTGAGTCGCTTCACGTACGCGTTCGAGTTTGCGATCTGTCGTTTTGAGTGTGAACGTCAGATAGGACGATTAAACACTTAAAAAATTAGGAGCCTTGTAGCCCTCTCGGGAATATGCGGGCGAGCGAAGCTGGGCTTGGGCGTGCGTGACCTACTTCTTTCTTTCTTTCTTTCTTTCTTTCTTTCTTTCTTTCTTTCTTTCTTTCTTTCTTTCTTTCTTTCTTTCTTTCTTTCTTTCTTTCTTTCTTTCTTTCTTTCTTTCTTTCTTTCTTTCTTTCTTTCTTTCCTTTCCCATTGCACAATGCTCCCTCCTCTTTCTTTTTTTCTGTTCCCATTGCACAATGCTCCCTCCTCTTTCTTTTTTTTCTGTTCACATTGCACAATGCTCCCTCCTCTTTCTTTTTTTTCTGTTCACATTGCACAATGCTCCCTCCTCTTTCTTTCTTCCTTTCTTTCCTTCTTTCTCTCTCTTTCTTTCTTTCTTTTCACATTACACAATACTACCTCCTCTTTCTTCATTTCTTTCTTTACACATTGCACAATGCTCCCCCCCTGACAGTTTCCTTCCTCCATGCCGGGGATCGGACCTTCGCCCACGTGCTCATCAGTGCAACACTTGCAGCCTGCAACAACGACTGTCATGCGTGAAACAGTGAAACGCAACAATGAGAGGCAACGATGAAATGTGCGCGCCGTGGTGGTGTGACGGTTACGGTGCCCGCGGCTGCTGACCCGAAGGTCGCGGGTTCGATCCCGGCCGTGGCGGTCGCATTTCGATGGAGGCTAAATGGTAGAGGCCCGTGCACTGTGCGATGTAAGTGCACGTTAAAGAACACCAGATGGCCGCAATTTGCGGAGCCCTTGAGGCGTCTCTCATAATCATATCGTATCCTATCGTAGTTTTGGGACCCTAAACCCCAGGTATTATTATTATTAACACTGAAATCTGGCAACGTGAAATGACGAGTGACCACGACAAAAGATCAGATATCGATATCAGAATACGGCTGATCGCTGACAAACACACGATTGAGACAGTATCAGTTGTCGGAAAACAGCGTGTACAAGTACGCACGTGACGATGCGCATAGAAACGAGGGTTAATGTTTCATCATCATCATCATCCTCAGCCTGACTACGCCCACTGCAGGGCAAAGTCCTCTCCCATGTTGCGCCAATAAACCCGGTCCTGTGCTTTCTGCTGCCACGTTATACCTGCAAACTTCTTAATCTCATCTGTCCACCTAATTTTCTGTCTTCCCCTCACGCTTACGTCACATCATATTGGTGAAACATAACCAGTTTTCAGAAGCTCTAGATTTAACTGTAATAATTTTAGGGTATTTATGACCCAAAACCGGCTCACCTTCGAGGGCGGCATTTCTGTACGTTTGCCGGAGCCGGGGTTTTTCGCAAACCATGCCGCCACCACCGAAATCTGCAATCCAAAAAAAGCTTCGCTTGAAAAATGTAATCGAGCAGGATAAATCGGGACAGGTCACCGCGTTTCGTACGCGCCAGGAAAGCGAACAAACAATCAAACTGAAAGAAAAGAGGTATGAAGCATCTCGCTTTTACGAGCCGGGAAAGCCGGCAATCGCCAACGTATAAAAGTGCCGCTCGGAATTTTAATGGCGGCATTCGGAAATACAACTCGAAAGCAATTACAACGGCGAACGGACGCTCAACAGGAGGGTACGCTTGCGGGGACAGGTGGACGCTGCTCCCGAATTCAACGGAGGGCGCCTCTGCCGCAATCCAATCGGAAGCACCCCCCCAAAACGAGCATGCTATTTATAGGGAAGTACTTTTCCGTTGTTTTAGTCCGGTCGCTCGCGATGAAGAGACAAGTCCTCAACTTCTCTTCGCCTCAGCCGTAGGCTTAACGGACACTAGGCGACGCGGTTGGCCTTGCTAAGCAGCGTGCCAACATTTGACAATCGTACCGCGCTGTCCTCGCGAAGACTTCTTCGTCGTGGCTTCCGATACCGCAATTGGTGCCTGAGTGCCCCTCGTCTCACTTCCGGCTACTCGACTTCCGCTTCCTCTAGAGGTTTCTCACCGACATTTGTTTATAACTCAAAAATACGCTTTCGCATTCTTTGGGTGGTAACGTAGCTAAGGCTGCGGAAAGTGCTTATCAGCAGGAAAAAGCTCGCCAAAGGGCGTGCTTGACATGAACAGCCGCCAGGACTATAGATCTAGCCGAGAATAAACGTGCTTACATTTTAGTGAATCGCCCCCCCCTCCGCCCCCTCGGCAGCGCCACGTCCAGTTTGTTGTCTTCACTTTGTCCGTTGTCTTTTTAGCGCTAATTAGTTACGTCCGAAGGCCAGGAACTCCTAAGAACTGAGCTTTACTTGCAAGCATATCAGGCCGCCCACTTTCCCGATTGCCGTGACGCAGCGTATGTGGTTAAGCTTTACGGTTACTCGACAGCAGTTGCCCGCCTGGGGCGTAAACACTTGGCCTGCTCTTCTGCTAGGCTTTTCGCGCTCGCGCGCGCTGCTCCTGTCAGCTGATAAAGAGAAGCCCACGATCAATCACGTCTCGTGCCACAAAAAGGATCGTCCACAGCGAATCGCCTTTCGAAATATTGTTCGCGGTGTCATTGCTCGCCTTCCGATGCTTCGATAGCCTTCCGCACTCGCCTCGGCCGTCTTTGACAATCCCCGTAAGTTCTCGCTTTCGACATCGTCGCACTGGTTGAGCGGCGCTGGCATTTCTGCTGCTGAGCTTAGCGGTCGCCGGTGGGATTCGCGGCGGTGGAATTGTTATCGCGATGGAGCGTGGAGGCGCACTCGTCCGGCATCCTTTTGGTGCACGTTGAAGGAAGATCATCCGGGCTTGCTGCTCTGGCATTTTGCAGCGAAACTGTGTATGCCGAGGCGAAACGGCTGTACGTAGGAAGGTCTAATATAATTCGTAGGCAGGTCTTGTGCAACTTCCGTGGCACATGTCTGCGGTAGAGGCATGTCTGCCTCTACCGCAGACATGTGCCACAGAAGTTGCACAAGCCCCATTAGACCCTAATTCTCTATCAAAAGGGAAGAAGTTGTCCGCGGTCAAAAACGCATGTGCCACAGAAATTGAGCAGACACCACTACTCACCACTGGTCCACGAAAGTGTCGCGAAGAGAAGAATGCGGCAAAAAATTACGAATGCGGCTCAAATGGCCCCAGAAATCGCTGCACAGAACGCCAAGCGCATGCAGCAAGCCTGATAAGATGACGCATGTCTTTGCAAAAAAGACGCATGATGCTCAAATGGAAGTCCTTTTTTTTTAAACAATGCAAAATAAGAAAGACACAGGAGAATACTTAACAACACAACCGCTTAACAGCGCTAGTGTTGTTAAGTCCTTTTTGCGTCCTTCGTATTTTGCGCTGTTTCAAAATGAACCAAAACCAACTAAAGAGTGCAAATCTTTGGGCAAGTTGGTTTAGGCCAAACCACGTGGGCCAAACCAACTAGCCCAACTCTCCCTTTTGCTCAAATCGAATACATTCAAGAAGCATACGCTACATTCAAAAGGGACTTTCTGCACGTTTCATGAACATTTTGGGCCTTTCTGTACCTTTCACGAAAATTCAGTGTCACCTGTGTGCCGTGTGCTACAAAGTTTCGACGTTCATTCACCTTCGCAGCAGGGGCGTAGCCAGAAATTTTTTTCGGGGTGGGGGGGAACCTCCTTGATTTCGGGAGGGGGGGGGGGGCACCTCCTTGATTTCGGGGGTGGCACCTCCTTGAAATGGTCATTTTTCGCTATGTATGCCATGTCGAAAAAAATTTCGGGGGGGGGGGGGGGGGGCACGTGCCCGGTGTGCCACCCCCTGGCTACGCCACTGCTTCGAAGGGTAGAATGGCTCTGTGTTAACGTCGGGGCTTCCGGGCTGTGATAACGTCGGGGCTCTGTAATAAACCCAGTGATAACGTCGGGGCTTCCAGCATGGAAGCACCGCCAGCCATGTCGTGCTCCGCTCAGTAGAAACCGTGGACCCTTACATGGTCCTTCCAATTCACTCTCCCTTCTTTGCACGGGCAGACGATTCTTTCATCCGCCACCAACCAACCCTCGCTCTTTACTTCTGACGCAACAACTCACTTAAGTGAGCGTAGACCGAATCACCCCATGATGCAGGCATGTGGACACATGTACTGGGAGTGTACCTGACCAATGCTGCTATTCGGCCTCGCTCGTGTTACATAGCGTCAATGTAAAGCGCTTGTAAGTGCGACAACGACCGAGGAGAACAGGACACTACCGCTTGTGTTGTGTTATCCTTTCTTTTTTTGTCGTCGTTTCAAGTGCTTTACATTGTCATTGGAAATGTCCTCGCAGGTTATCCTTATCCCCGCATTATCATGCGCACTCGCTTGCATCTCCCCGTCAATATATTAAGCCTGCGCTAGCTGGGCTGCACCACTTAAGGATCCGCTCCGTACCCTGTGGCTGCTTTCGATGTACCACTTCTGCCACATACAGGAGTTTTGTATGTGATACATCAGAATCACCAGAAGCATCCTGGCCACAAGCTAGCCACTGCTGCAGGTCACCTCCATAAACGATTACAACCCCAACAAGTATGGTCATACAACGAAGGTGTCTCCTTCAAGTATGCACAACTTGATATTGCAAGTGCTGGCCTGCGTATGACTTACACAAACTCCACGTTCACTTACAGGACGAAAGGTAATATTAATTTCTCGGGCTTTATGTGCCAAAACCAAGATATGATTATAAGGCACGCAGTAGGGGAGGTCTGCGGAAATGTTGACCTTCTTGTGTTATTTCCCGTGCACTGACATCACACAGCACACGCGCCCCTAGCATTTCGCCTTCATCGAAGTGCGACTGTAGCGGCCGGAATTGAACCCGCGACTTTCAGGGATAACAGCCGAACACTGTAGCCAAGGTGCAACCGGAAATAAAGGAACATCACGGTAAAGGCAACACACTGCAAATGTTGACCTCCACCTTCATCGAAATGCGACCTTAACGGCTGGAATCGAACCCGCGACTTGCGGGATAGCAGCCGAGTACCGTAACCAAGGTACAACAGGAAAGAAAGGAAGATCACAGTGAAGACAAGACACCACGAAAGCTGACCTCCGCTTCAGCTCTCGCATTGTGTAGTCCATACTCCGCTTTTCTTTTACGCCGTAAGTAAATGCTTATTGCTACCGACTCAACCTGCAAGATACGGTTCTTATACAACCTCGCGCGAACGAGCGCTAGAACGCCCATGCCACTCGGCAACTCACAGAAGCCGGCGTACGGATTTCCTTGAAACGAAATGACCGCGCGCTCGAACGCCTGATCACGATCAGCACCCCCCCCCAAACGAAGTCTCGTAAACCGGACACCCCGTGCGTAGCGCGACCTCACGCCGTCGTCCCGTAACGATGGATGACGAAAGCGTTGCAAGGTGGTGGTGGGGAAGGAGGAGAGGAGAGGAGAGGGGTGTTAGGCACGAGTCGGCCGCCAGCGGTCAGTCAAGGCCGAGCAATGAGCGGCGGTGGCCCCTTTGAAGAAAAGGGCTGGGAAGGGTCTCTGCCCGTATGCAAATGGAATGGCAGACCGGGAAAAAACAGTTATCGCCGATGAGGCGGAGGCCACGATACCGTTGCAAAGGCCACGGACCTCCACGGTCTTTCGCTAAACAAACTGCTCCGACATTTCCGGCTTTCACGAGGCTGTCAGGAGCGCGTAAAGAGCGATGGAACGAAGAAGGATCGGTGTGTTGTGTTAATGGGCAGCTAGACGGTAGCGATTAATCACAGAACAGAAGGAACTGTCTATTGTACAGATGTGACTGAAATGGAGTCCGGCAGTCCATGTAATGCGTAGGACGGTAGGCGGTTCTCTCTTTGCACAAAGAGGTGGCTGTCATGGCAACATGAAACGTAATCAAGCGGTTGCTGTAGATACCTTTATGCGGTGAAATGGGACGTGGAACTTCATGGGTGGGGCCCATAGGCGTGCGCACGAGGGGGGGCAGAGGCGGCGGCCGCACCCCCAAGTTACCTAAGAGGGGGGGGGGGCGAAGTCGGCCCTATACATTGACTTAATAGGGGAGGGGGCGCTGCAACGAACCTTCGCCCCCCCCCCCCCCCTGAAGGGGAACCCTGCGCACGCTTATGGTGGGGCCTCAAGTCCAAGGCCCCACTGACTGTGGCTGCCAGCCGGACATGACCCAGAAGTACCAACTGCAACTCCGGTTCTGAGCCGGCGAGTTGTGCCTCACAGTACTCCATACTAACATAAAGTTTCTTGCTTAGGAATATTCTTGCCTAGGACTATCTCTTAGTCCTTGGGCATTTTAAGGCGCAAGCCTTATCAAACGCGGAAACTGACCATCGGCTTAGGCGGAGTCAACAAGAGCGATACAAGAAATCATGACATGAAAACGTCACCATGACGTCATCATGAGGTCACAGATGGCCAAACTAGTGACGTCACAGTTACTTCACGTAACGTCACGTGACATGCTCACGTCATCACATGTCATCTTCGCTTGGCCTTCGATTGGTCTTCGGTGAATGCGTAAGAGATCATGTGAGATTTCATTACAGCCCCACAAGGTACGATATAAAGTTTGTTCGTCCACGCACCGTGGACAGACGTCGGGTAGGATGACACGGAGATCATACTAATCGTTGAAGTTGTCATGCAATGTTTCAGCGGGGTAGTTGGTTCAAGAATGTCAGTGTAACGTAGAAATATAAACCTTAGAAAACGATTACCAATAGTTAGAAGACCGTTACAAAAAGGAGACGCCAGGTTCCTGGGAAAATACCATCGTGTTTTGCTCGTGAAGACTTAGTACAAGCTTACACAACGCAGAATTGCTAGAAGCACTTCCCGATCGCACGCGCGATGCGTTGTTTACATGGAAGAGGCAGGAAGGAGCGGAATTTCGGTCATCGAAAGAGTACGTGCTGGTGTTGAAATGAGATAAGTTTTCGCATCGATAGACGATATAGACCGTGACGTGCACGTGCGCTGAAACCACTTCTCGAGGAATCGGACACCTTTGATAAAGAAGAAGAGAGTGCCAGAAAACGTTAAGCTGTTCGGAATTGTCATATCAGTGGAGGAAAAAAAAACTAGTGTAAAGAAAAATAAACAGCGCATATTACGAGCTTATGTTGTCAGCGGCTGGTGGAAGTTTCACCGCCGGGCATCGAATAAGTGACCGATAGCGACTGTCAAACGCGGAAGCTCGGCGGTAAAAATAAGAGGGGGGTCATAAAAAGCAACGATCCGTGAACCCAATCGTTATTCCCGCTGAGTAGCGTAGCTGAGCTGCTGGAATGAGTGCCGCTAAAAGGAAAGCTGTGACGTCACACCTTTGCTGGGTGTTGTCTTTGCCACCTCCACATCTCTCCCTTTCTTCTGTCACGTATACAGGGTAACAGTTAAAGGGGTTGGTATATCTTGCTGTCGGTCGTTTGTCCAGAAATGCGCAAGCATCTCGCAAATCTTTGCTGTTGCTCAATAGATCCAGTGCTTAGCTGCAGAGTAGGAGCCCGTTGGTGCAAACTCTGACATCCCTACGGCAGTGCTCGTGTCTTGTACTTTCGATGACCTTTAGAGAACTCCAGTGAGGGGTAGGGGTTCCCATTAAATCAGAATTTCTCCCCTACATAGCCTCTTCTAAATCGCTGCAACAATAAATCTCCACTTGCTATTTCTAGCTGTTCGCTTCTCAAGTGAAGTGAACTTTTATTTCCAGCGTGTACGACGTACAATGCTGACGGCCACCCTGGCAAGAAAGCTGTAGGCATAGAGCTTGAGAAGGCCAAGGGGCTACAACGAGGCAACAGCAGCAGTGGACACATGCGCAATGCAAAGTTTTTTAAATGCGAATGCATTTCATAGTCGGGCTATGTCAGGCATCCGGCGTTGTCCGGCGTTGTCCGGCGCTGTCCAGCATTGTCCAGCGTTGTCCGCGGAGGAGGAGGATGGGTTGAGGAGGTAAGCGCCGGCAGGTGTTAGATGTGAAGCATCTTATGGCGAAGCTTAATCCGGTGGTGGTGGCGGGCGGCGTGACCACCCTTACTGCGCATGCGCAAACCCTTTAAAAAAAATAAAAATAAAAAACCTCCTCTCTCCCTCCTCTAGGCATCCCTCCCCGCGGCAACCACACCCTCACTGCGCATGCGCCTCCCCTCCTCTCTCACCTGCTACGCTCCCCCCCCTCTCTCCTCTAGGCGTCCCTGCCCGCGGCGTCCACACTCCCATTGCGCATGCTCGTCCCACCTCTCTCTCTCCTCTCCTACCCTCCCCCCCTCTCTTCTCTAGGCATCTCTGCCCGCAGCGTCCACACTCCCACTGCGCATGCGCGCCCCCCCCCTCTCTCTTCTCCTACGCTACCCCCCCCCTCTCTCGCCTCGCGACGCCGACACAGGCAGCGTCTGCTAGCGAGTTTCTTGGTTGAAAAAAACCGACTGCTCGCGCTGCACAACCGTTCACTGGCCACCCCGTATATATGGCAATGGATCTTGACCTCCAAGGTGGTGCCGGTGGGAGATTTCTCCTGTGCGTTGTTGAACAATAAAAATTCGCAGCATGCGCGTTAATTAAAAGCGGACTGCGAGTCTCTGTGTCCAGTCGGAGTCTTCTGTCTCTCATTGCACATTAGCAGCGATTGGCATGTTCCAGTAGTAAACACCGCTCTATCGCTGCGTGCTTTACGCATCCCCAGTTTTAAATGCGAATGCATTTCAAGTGCGTGAGGGCGCTCGCATCGCGGGAGCTCGGCGGAGCTATATATGAAAAAAAAATTAACAAAAATAAGAAAATAAAAAAAATAAAAAAATAAAAACAAAAAAATAAATAAAAAAAATTAAAAAATAATAAAAAAAAACAACAACAACAACAACAACAACAAAAAAATAAAACAGGCGCTGCGCCGTGCTCCCGACCGGGCTGCAGAAATTAGGCGCCTTTTCCTTCTTCGAACCACAACCAGCCATATATAAATGGAGTGAAGCGCGCGCGAAATGCATTCGCATTTCCTCACGATTCCCTTCGGGGAGGTGCGGGGGCATTTTTTTTCGTTGTGATAGTTTCATTAGTACAACACGTGGTCCTCTGGGCATGAATACATCTAAATACATGTATGCGAAATACGAACTGATTAAAATACTCGTAAATAACGTAACCACTCAGGAAATATACAGTGTGCGCTGTTGAAATCAATATTGAAAAAGAGAGTAATCAAAAGCAATAGTGAACAAGCATGTAGGGAAGGGTGTTTCAGCTCCGCTAACGTGAAACCTGGTGAGGGGCGAAGCATGCAGTGTTTTGAGAGAGATTTCTTTGATGAGTCAATGGTGGTGCCAAGCCTGAAATCGCGCATACATGGAAGGGTGTTTTACGCTCCGCTAACGTCTTTGGAAAACTGCGTCGAAATTCACCTTACCCAAAGGTGCGTCCTCTACTTATTCTGTCTATTTTTTCTTCTTCTTTCTCTTCTTCTTCTCTACATGCCTGGTTTCAGTTCCCTGCGGCATGGGAGGAAGGATGTTCCAGCTCCACTAACGTCGTCGGCTATTTGTTGGGCTAACTGATGCCTTCTTCATTTTTAGTGGACCGGTGACGAGTAGCGGGATTTACCCATTATGGCGTATACCCGGTTTTATGATGGACCGTGACTACATGACACAACGCGACGACAGGTGACGCTGACAAGCCTAGCCCCTAGGGTGCTCAGCACCTGATATGCATGTGGAACATTACATGTGATGTAGTATCGCTAGAAACGAGTATACATGTGATGAATACATTGTAACAGGCATGGACACGTCTGAGCACTAATATGTTCGTGTTGGTGCTTAGGCGATGCAGAAATATGAGGAACGGCGTGCCTGTTGGAGAATAATGAGTCGTGGTGAACAGCAATAATGATTGTTGGGGTTTTACGTGCCAAAACCAGAATGGACAGTCCATTATCGGCTTGAGTAGCAGGGCTGTGGAGCAACAGGACGGTTCGTAACCATGAACATGATGGCGATATGACCCAGCAGCAATACTAAAGCCTGGACGTTGGCTGGAGCAAATAATAGGTGGTTAGCAATCGGCAAAATGCATTCAGTGACAGGTGGTGGCGGTGAAAAACTTTATTATTTATTAAAAGGGAGCGTCTGAGCCCCCGAAAGGGTCCTACAGACTAGGTGACATCCTCAGTACGGGACGTCATTGGACAATACCGCTGCTTTTGCTCGCGCAGTCAGGGCCTGCTGGGCCCTGAGGTCGGAGCAACTTAACAGCGTCGCCTTCCAGTCCTCTCGCGTATGGTTGGGGAAGGGAGTAATGGCTGTGTTGAGCTGGCACGCCCATACCATATGGAAGACATCGGCTATCTGCCCACAGTGCTTGCACCTGCCCGGTGACTGTGGGGTCAAAATATTGCAGTATGGCCGGGCATAGCAATGTGTTTGTTTGTAGCCGGCGTAGAATTCTTTCTCCCGCTTTATCCAGACCCTTGGCGGGGGGTGGATACTGGCAATGCTGGGAGCGATAGTACTGTACAATTTCCTTGTACCTTAGCAGTGGCGGTTGCGGGGCCCAGTCCAAAGGGCTCAAATGACAGGATGCTAAATTTTGTGGGCAGAGCACCACGACGAGAATCTTGGCGAGATGAATCAGCAGTAACATGGGGGCCAAGGTGATAGCTCGAGAATACGATTTCGGGGATTGGTGGCGATTAGTCGTCCGTAGATTTCAGTAGCAGGACTCAGGATTTTCCGTACAAAGGAAATGTACCCCTGGAAAAAAGCACTTTCAGCGAGTTCAATGATTTGGTAACCTATGTCGTCCCTGAGTGGGCACGCTCGATCGGAACAACAAACTTGTATAGTCTGGTGTCTTCTGTGAGATTTGCTATATTTGGTAGCGAAGAAATTGTTGCTAGCGGCGAAGAATGTAGGTTTTACGCTTACGAATCAATATTCAAAGATATGTGTTGTGAGGGTAAATTGAGATTTCAGAATTGTGCTGTCTGTACGTTCGTAGCGGTACTTGAAATGCTAGCAGTAGAAAGGAGAGAGAGCAAAAGAAAGCGATGGGAGCGAATTAGGTGCGCCTGCGAAAAAAATATACCAGGGAATATGCTGGGTGCTAGCATCCTTGAATACTTTCTGTCAGCTTCATGACGTACTTTGTTAGCCTTGAATGCTTAAACGAATCATAGAGTATACAGATCAGAATAGATTACCGAAGAGATGCCCGCTACGTTGGAATGTTTTCGTGTTCATGAAAAAGCATACGTGCATGGAAATATGTGCCTCATCCTGAAAACCTGCGGAATACCTCTGCAGAAAGACAGCGACAACGGTGGAAGCCAAGAATGATCAACGTGCCAATCACATCACCGATTTTGTCGTTGTTGAAACAAATATGGAAAATGTATTTCACCCGCAGAACACCCCCCCCCCCCTCGTCCCGGCCATCCCGAGCACTATTCAATGCCCGATGCGGCATTGGCACGTTTCGTACTTGAAGAGGCCAATCGTATGATTTGCTGCATCCGCCGTTATCGTTATTCTTCTCACCTATGTAACCGGGTAATATCTGACCTGTCTGAGAGGCCATCCCGGTGCGCGTGCGCAAACTTCATTTAGAGTTGCTGTTGGTCATATCGTATGGAGCATCAACAAAGCTCTTCATCATTTTATAAGAGAGGGCGGGAATATGCTAGAGGAAATGAAGTCCTCCGAAGAGTAGGGTATGAGGCATACGCGAGAAAATGATGGAATAAGTAGGAAAGGGTGAGATCGAATAAGCGAATGCAGTCAGATGCAAGAAATGAAGGCAGTCAAGGTTGGTGTGTCTGGCAAGGCAGCCCGAACGCGACCTTCGCCGAGGACCTGTGCTGCAGTTGCCCACGCCGACGCATTTGCGGTCAGACCGTGCACTGGACGATCGGCGAATAACTGCAAGTGCCCAGCCGACGACGGCATCCACTTATTCCAGCATAAGGTGGAATCGACCCGCCATGGTGGTCTAGTGGTTGCGGTGCTCGACTGCTGAACCGAAGGTCGCGGGATCGAATCCCGGCCGTGGCGGGTGCATTTAGATGGAGGCGAAATGCTTGAGGCCAGTGTACTTCCCCTACGTGCACGTTAGATAACACCAGATGGGCAAAATTTCCGGAGCCCTCTGCTACGGCATCCCTCACAATCATTCAATAAAACTTCGTTCGGGCCTAGTTGGTATATATTCCAGAATTAAAAGTAACAGCGCAAACACACAAGATGCCCCACATAGAAAAGGCACGACACACACGAGCGCTGACTATCAACTGCTCAGTTGATAGTCAGCGCTCGTCTGTGTCATAATCATATCGCGGTTTTCGTGACGCAACACCCCCCCCCCCCCCCCCAAAAAAAAAAATAAAATAAGAAGAGATGGTGATTCCACCAGACACGTGCGTATGCTTCCGAAGTAAAATGGAGATGTGGGAGCATAATTCCCGCGGACGTTTATAAGGTAGAGCATCCTGTCAAAATGGTTGATTGGGCGAGTTGGTGATTCATCACACTTGAAATAAGAGCGCGCTACTTAAACATGGACTCAAGATGACAAGGACAATCGCATACTACCAACTCACAATTTATTCAGAAAGTACTGACATATATACATATATAGACCGAGAGATAAATGTTCCATAAATGTTGCGTAAATAACCAAAATAAATGTCCCGTAAGCGGCACATGCCGTAGGGGTTCAACTATTGTCTGCAAGGTAGTGCAGCCTTTGGCAAGGTGTGGCAGTTATTTTTTTTATTTTTTTATCGTTGTGTTCTCTGATAGGATGTTCTTACGGAACATTTATCTGCCGGTATATATATGTTAATGTTTTCTGAAAACTTTCATTTAATAGCATGTTCTTTCTTGCCTTGTCATTCCTAAGTCACTGTTCAAGTTGCTTAAGCGCTCGTATTTCAACTAGAGCGACCACCGTAAAACCAAAAGATTACGCCCAGTTGTAACTGGTGTGAAGCTACAGCGACAACACGAAGATTTACTTAGAAGCCAACACACCCAATACTAAATTAGCTGCATATGTAAGCTACGATTCCGCGACGGCAAGACTACTCCGACCATCAGAAGGTGCATGCTCAGTTTGCTTGCAGTAGCCAACTCGTGTGCTTGAAGAGATGACTATTCTTGAACAGGGCGTGTCGATGGAGCCAACGTCTCGCACGTGGTCTTGTCTTCATCAAGGCAGCAAGATGGGCAGCAAGAAACTTGCCTTCTTCAAGGCAGCAAGATGGCAGCAAGAAACTTGCCTTCTTCAAGGCAGCAAGATGGCAGCAAGAAACTTGCCTTCTTCAAGGCAGCAGGAAGGCAGCAAGGAACTTGTCTTCTTCAAGGCAGCAAGAAGACAGGAGGAAGACAGCAGGAAGGCAGCAAAAAAGACAGCAAGGAGCTTGTCTTCTTCGAGGCAGCCAGAAGACAGCAGGAAGGCAAGATGGATCTCGTCTTCTTCAAGGCAGCAAGAAGACAGCAGGAAGGCAGCAAGAAGCTTGACCTCTTCAATGCAGTAAGAAGGCAGCAAAGGAGCTTGTCTTTTTCAAGACAGGAAGGACAGCAGGGAGGCAGCAAAAAGGGCAGCAAGGAGCTTGTCTTCTTCAAGGCAGCAAGAAGACAGCAGGAAGGCAGCAAAAAGACAGCAAGGAACTTGTCTTCTTCAATGCAGCAAGAAGGCATCAAGGGGCTTTACTTTTCAATGCAGAAAGAAGACAGCAGGAAGGCAGCAAGAAGTCAGCAAGGTTCTTGTCTTCTTCAAGGCAGCTTCCTGCTGCTTTGAAGAAAACAAGACCACTTGTCGAAATGTTGGCCCCAGCGACACACCCTGTTCAAGAATACTCACCTCTTCAGGTGTCCATCTTCTAAACGTTTGCTCTGTTTGTGTGCATGAAGGAAGACAATCACCACACCAGCACTATTATTACAATACGTGATGAGGGTATCATATATGTTTGAAATCACATTCACGTTTCAGGATGTACGTAACTATATAGCCACTAAACAGAAAAAAATAACCACGAGAATGCAATAGGTTTCTTTCGACGTAAAAATTTTCCGGTTTTTGTCGTGTTTCTCGGCATTGTATACTTCGTAATACGCACTGTACCTGTGTATATATACCTGTAATACCTATACAGCATAATATACTATGTACCTGTGTAGTATATACCCGTATAGTATATTGCAGCGTAGTATACTATGTAGGTACCTATGTACCAATTTGCCCAAGAAGCCATCATTGTGAACGCTTCAAGACAGATTTAGAAACTACCGCCCCACACGTGAAGCTGTCTCCCTGTTTCGTGTGAACTTTAAGTCTATACACCACATTGGAGTGACATAGTCGCTGTTATCGGATCTACTTCCTAGACGATTCCAAATTGGTGCCTAGTTTTCGAACAATCAGCACGCCCAGCAAATACACACACAAGCACAAAAAGAAGACGTTGTCGATGAGGCCATATTTTTAGCGCTTACGTGTTATCTTCTCCCTACCGTAAGCCAAAAAAACATCCTCAGCTTTCAATTATCGCATCCCCTTTTCCATATCTCCCGCACGACGCGGCCAGCTTTCACCTGGCACAAATCTACAGACAAGACCACCGCAAGGCGCCACCGCAACGCCTTCGAATTGAAAATTTCGCGCAACGCGATCGCAACCCCTTCGATTGCTGCGAAAGCGTCGATTTCAGGCAGTCGACTCGAACGAAGAAAGACAGGGAGACGGCAATAAATGCGAGATTTCTGCGATATGTTTGGAAGATTTCGTCCCGTTATCAACGGGCTTAGCGGAAGCCGCGAACGTATTGAGAAACCGATAGGAACTGCGGCGGTATGAGTGAGGAGCGAATCCTCATTTCGTCTGCTACGACGATGAGCGATTGTCGTCTGCTATGCCAGGCACGCTTTCCATTCTCTCGATGGCAATCGCGAGGCGAAGAAATTTGGCCCGAGCGGAAAATATTTTCCCGCCGGTGCTGACACCCCTGATGAAGAAACGGGCTACCGTGTCGATTCGGTTTCGGACGCGACACGTATTGTTGAGTGAGAGAGGAAGAGGCGCTAGAACGAATTTGCACAAAGCGCGAACAACCTTCTCCCACCTCCATCAACACCTGCATCACCCTTTTTCGTCTTCGAGGCGGAGGTTGGAAGGTGTTTTAGTAAGAAATGCAAACAAGCTACGCTGAAAGAAACACAACCCACCCCGCCTCCTCACGCTTAGGTGCGGACGAACAAACGACCGCCGAAAGCCCGATCCGCCGCATCGATAACCCACTTTCAAGAGCGCCGCCGACAACGACGCAGAAGGCGAAAGGTATATCAAAGCTATCCCGCTCGACGCGCTTTCAGCGGCACGCTCGGTGGGGAAGAGTGACGACGACGTTTCGGACCACCGTAGCAGTATCCGCTGCGCGCGCATGCTCTCAGATAGGACAAGCCCGAGAAAAAAACCACTCTCCTTGCACAATGTCAAACGTTATACCCGGGGGGTACCGCCTTTTGTCCGGGCCAAAACTCAAGGTGCTTGCGAGCACGCGTGGGGGTATGGTCACCCCTTCGCGCGCAACGCGTCCTACCTCCTCGCCCTCGTTGCTGCCAATGAGTGAGGAGGAGGACGGAAGGGTGAGGCCCTCCGATCAACGCGCGCGCGGGGCAGCGAAAGCAGCCCCCGGGGTACCTGGGTGTATATAAGCGACCGCCGGAGCCACCGCGGAGGACAGGCACATTTGGTCTCTCGACTCAACCGTAGCCAGAACAATCATGCTGGTAAGTTGTGGTCCCACATCGCCAACCCCTTCACGAGGAGAAGTCGTCATCGTTCGATCGGCCGTCGACACTTTCCGGTTGGATTATAACGGCGCGGCTCGTCATAGTGTACTTCGGTGATGATTCGGTGATGCTACCGATGCGCGACCGGGAAGGAATGTCGAGTGCGACATGCTCCAGGGCTGGAGAAGATTCCCGAACATTAGTTAGTATTCGGTTCGATTATGCAAAGCGCGAAGACTAGGGAGGCAAACAGCCGAAATGGACAGAAGGGGAGGTTACTGGAAGACAAGGAGCTTCTGAATCTGAGCAGCAGGTGTTCAGATTCGGCGGCCCAAATTACCGATGTGGCACATTAACATCAACCGCAGCTGCAAAATGGTGCGTGGTCGTCCGTGGCTTGGAAGCCGCGGAAGAACACTCACGACTGTTGCAAACCTTAGTGCTAGCTTTACCTCAGAAAGAGAGAATGACCATCGAGCTAATGAGTTGAGATAATCGACTGGTAGACGACGTAGTTAAAAGACAATATGGCAGAGACCAGCGTCAAAGGAGGGAATTGGGTCCGTCTGCAAGTGTTAAGCCAGAAACTGTGATTGAGCGCTTCAACTTTGCGAACAAATATTGTTGAAAGTCCTAGTGAAAAACAAAGTCAGTGAGCATTCTAAAGCCCGTAACATTTCTAACTTCTTACACGTCTTCGTTTTCCTCCACGACGTCTTTGCAGAAGCTCGCCATCTTCCTCGGCCTCGTGGCCTCCTGCTTCGGCGGATACGTCGGTGGCTACGGCCTCGGCTACGGTCATGGTTTCGGCTATGGCCATGGTCTCGGCTACGGTCTTGGCCACTACGGTCTCGGCTACGGCGTTGGACACTATGGCCTCGGCTACGGGCTCGGCTACGGCTACGGTCACGGCCTCGGCTATGGCCTTGGCTACGGCTATACCGGCCTCGGCCACGTCTTCGGAGGAGCCATTGCCGCCGCCCCGGCCGCCATCGTCCACCATGCACCCGCTGTGGTCGCCGCTCCAGTAGCCGTCGCTCGTCCCGTTGTCCACGCCGCACCAGTGGCCGTTGCCGTCGCCCGCCCCGTAGTCCATGCTGTCGCCGCTCCCGTCGTCCACGCCGCACCCGTGGCCGTCGCCGCTCCTGCTGTTGCCGTCCACCACGCCCCAGCCGTCGTTGCTGCCGCTCCCGCCGTGGCTGTCGGAGGCTATGGCCTCGGCTATGGACACGGCTTGAGCTTCGGTCTCGGATACCACGGACTCGGCCATGGTCTCAAGTACGGCTACGGCCTCGGTGGTTTCAACTACGGCCTCGGCGGACACGCCTATTACCTCCGCAAGAAGTAAACTACTGGAACGGTAGGTCGACCATTGTGACTGGCTCCATCGCAGACATCGTGTCACACTTGCGTGTGAAACTTGTTGAATGCGCGACGTTGAGTTCTAATTGCTAGAGCTTACTGTCGGTGTTCGTGTGAACCCAATTCGCGCACCAGACTCTACTAATCTTTGTATAGCTAATCACTCAGTGGCTCATGCACAGGCTAGCCAATTAAAGCTGTCGTAAAAGCAGTCGCATGCGTGAAGCATCGCAACATGACGAGAACCGTGGAAGAACGGGGAAACGAATACCTCGTGTTAGCGATCGAGCCAGCTGGCATCGCTCGCATTGCATCATCTCTATTTTGTATACCTTGCTTTATCTATTTCAGGCTTAGCTGGTGTCTGCTTATGGTAATGTAGGAAAGCCCGAACCCAGTTCAGCGGCTATACACTTGGGCTTGGACTTAACTACCGCAATTATTTCATTTCACATATGGACATATTACCGTCAGTGAGCGTTCTAAAGATGAATAGTGCACGCCCAAACGGAAAACGAATTAACCTTGATTCAATTTCGGGGACAGTAAGGATGACGGCTAATATCTGGCAAACGACAATCTCATAACTTATCAGGAACCAACATAACATAGTCCTTATGTTGCCCACAGCAGTATCTTTAGTTTGCACACTAGAAAAACTGTCAGAGTGCTTTGTGAACATTTCAGATGCGACGGATCTACAAAATGCCACATGACTTCAAATGGCACACTTAAGACTGAGGGCGTTGCGAATCGCAACAACCCATCTTGAAAGGATAGCTTTAGGCTGTTACAACTTTATACGAGATAGCATTTTTATGTTTGAATCACGCATGTAAGGGCATGATTATTATCCGCCGTGACATAGACAAACTAGCAGAAGAAAAACAAAAGGATGCAAGCCAATTCACCTACACCACTTGAAGTGTCCGAACAAGACTTTAGTAGTTACTTCGTTAGCCAAGGCCATTTTACAAGACTAACACATCTTCTCTTCAATTGTTCTTTCCAGGCCTAACGCGGTGGAACTCCGTCGCCGGGCTCCCGAGAGTTCTGAAGACTTCGGCAGTTCCATCAGCACCGGCATCATCCACCGGCACGACAGAAATTCTCCCAAGTCTTGAGGCGTCGCAAGCCGTTCGGGAGAGCGGCCATGACTCACAACGCGTGCCTTTCAAATGTAGAAATGTTCTCATGTCAATGTGCACGTCTACGTTCTGGTTGTCACATTTTCTTTCGTATTCTTCTTTCTTTTTTTTACGCAAATACAACCGGAGTCTCGTCAGACTCTGCACACCAATTCGTATCTCCTTTGCTACGCACGTCAGGCTTTGTGGACGTGTCGGACGTTGCCATATAGGCGCCGGTGGAATATTGTCTTGGGGTGGTGCAAACCCGTGTTGCATCGCGGCTGGGAGAGGGGGGCCGCTCTGGTGAAGCTTGGATGAGAGGCAAGTACTTGTGTGGCTTGAGGGGGTTTGCACGCCTCTGCCGACGCCCAACGATGTTGCTGTACGCCATCCTTCTTCACGAAATAGTGCCAAAAGAGAGAGAGAGAGATGCAAGGAAAGGCAAGGAGGTTAACCAGACGCACGTCCGGTTTGCTACCCTGCACTGGGGGAAGGGATAAAGGGAGGAAAAGAGAGACAGAAGAAGAGAAGGAAGGAGAGATACACAGAATCACAAGCACACTTGGGGGAGCACATCCAGTCTACAGGCGGTCGCTCAGATTTGTTGAGTCCAGGTACTTCAGAAGCGCTTTTGTTGCTTTCTGCGCTATCGAAGCGCACGTCCAAGGTCCTAGAATCTTCTGTAAAGAAAATGGTCTAGAGTCCAGTTGGTTCAAAGCCATCCGGAGCGGGCATCGCTGGGCGTCATAGCGAGTGCAGCTGCACAGGACGTGTTCGATGGTCTCTTCAGTTCCGCAGGAGTCGCATGTAGAGGTGTCCGCCATACCGATGCGAAACGAGTACCCCTTTGTAAATGCAACACCCAACCAAAGGCGGCATAACAGTGTCGCATCGGAGCGGCAGAGTTGTGATGGAAGCTGTAGCTTGAGTGAAGGATCCAGTTTATATAGGTGGCACCTTTGGAAGCTGGTAGACGACCAAAACACGCGGGTAAGATTCCGAGCCAGCAAAGAAAGTTGTCTTGCCGCATCAGTCCTTGATAGAGGGATGGGAACCACACTGGTTTCTTCATGGGCTGAGCGGGCTGCATCGTCGGCTAACTGATTTCCAGTAATACCGATATGTCCGGGTAGCCACTGATATATAATGTCATGTCCTCTTGCTTGGGCTTGATGGTGACAAATTCTTGTTTCACGCACCAATTGCTCATGAGTCCTCTTCCGCATCGCAAACTGCAAACTCTGAAGTGCTGTCTTCGAATCGCAGAATATGACCCACTTGCATGGACGCTCTGGAATGATATACTGTAAAGCGGCTCTCATAGCAGCAAGCTCTGCTGCCGTAGACGTCGTTGTATGCGACAATTTAAATTTTATTGTTATTGCTGCAGCCGGAACTACAGCTGCACCTGATGAGCTGCTGGACGAGACCGACCCATCAGTGTATATCTGCATTCGGTCAGAGTATTTTTCATGTAATAATAGCAGTGTCGCTTGCTGTAGTACTACTCTGGAATGGTTGGTCTTCTTGTTGATACCCGGAATTTCTAGGCGTACCTGTGGCTGGTCGAGGCACCACAAGGGACACGAACTTCTCATAACTGGCGTATATCCTGATGGAATGTTGTGTCGGTGCTTGACTATTATGTCCGAAAACGTAGCCCGTGGTCTTTCGGAGGGTAGTGCCAAAAGATTCACACTATACTACAGGCCGGTCAAGAAAAGACGAAGAGACTCCTGAGTACGGCCGCAGGACTCATTCCCAAAGGTCGTGGGTGCGACTCCGACCTAGGCGGTCGCATTTCGATGGAGGGAATGTGCACTGTGCGATGTGAGTGCACGTTAAGAACGCCAGATTGTCGAAATTTCAGGGGGCCTCCACTACGGCGTTCCTCATAATCATATGTTGGTTTTGGCACGTAAAACTATGGGTTATTATTACCGCCACAGGATTACCACATGACGACCTGTCGAAAAAACTGTACTTTCAAGGGCACGTCAACCCCGATTCCCGATAATGATAGTCACTTCAAATCACTGCTCGTCCACAGCAACACCATAGAGAATGGGACACAAGCTTTTAACTCTAGAGACGATCACTTTATCGCCAATCCTTAATTACACCTTGAAAGGAGTAATTAGGAATAGACAGACGCAACTACACCCTAATTACGCCATTAATTCATACTTCTACGCGACTAAAGATGCCTCAGAAGCGTCGTAGACTCTTTGCTATTCGAGTCCACCCTGAGGACGACGAACGACCTCCAAGCTATGCTCTTGAAGAGTTTTGCAAATTGCATAATCGCTACAATACGTGCCATCACTCAGTATTTTACCCTGCTAATTAGAATGACGAGACAAAACCTTCGGACGTGTGGCAAACACTTATGTTATCATGCAATTAGAGTTTTGACTCTATTAGCGCCGTGGAAAAGGTAGAAGACGGGTATTCTTCAGGAGTGCGTCGTAACATAAAACCAGAACAGTTGATATGTGAACGACTGTGCACATATTGGTGGAGAGAACGTCTTCAGGAACACACACACACACACACACACACACACACATATATATATATATATATATATATATATATATATATATATATATATATATATATATATATATATACATATATATATATATATAGAGAGAGAGAGAGAGAGAATGAGTGGTTGCCGTATAAGTATGACAGGTGGCACTTCAAGAAAACTTCATTTATTACGTCAACGTTTCGGTCAGAGCCTGACCTTTAAACCTCTCATACTTATATACATATATATGCTAAGTGGTGCGGTCACTAGGCGGTTCGTTGTACACACGCTAATCGATACACCAGGTCAATCTACTGGCCAGACTCGCGATGAGTTGCATCCACGTGAGTGACCTAAGGAGAATTAATGTAGGTGTACCTGTCATAATTTTTCTCCGATCTGGAATCTTCTGATAGTTGTCCCGTGCCTCGACAGATGAGCCGCTTCTTCCGGTGCAATATTATTATAACTGTCAACTGCACGCTTCGAAAGTCCCTCTGATCTTCAAGAGGGACAGGGAAAGAAATCATTACCGCGTTTTCTGACGTCACCATTCCTCGGGGGCACAGGCGTGTCAACGAGGAGCGCTCAAGAGGTGAGAGAGGTAGAGAGAAGCGAAGGGCGCAGGCAGGGAATGGCTAGGTTGGCTACCCTACAATAGGGGGGGTGGGGGGTGGAAAGGAGGAATAACAGATAAGATATAGAAGAAAGAAAAAAAGGTAAATAAAAAGAAGAAAACAAGAAAGAGACAGTTGAGAAATACTCTGAACTCCTGTGTCCTATTTCACCCGAATGTCATGAACGGTTGGTTTTATAGACATGGGGTGAGTATGGCATCAGTTGACTCCAGCCGCAACTCAATTGGTGCGAAGTAACGCTACGCAGTTATACCGCGTGGACGGCCGCACGTGCGTTACGGTGCGACGTAGGCGTACCGTCTACGGGCATACCGCGATACATACCTCCCTTGAGGCTTTTTTGACGTGAAGCCTATACTCAATGCCGTCTCCGTTTGTCGCCGAGCCACGCCCTGCCCAGCGCCGACCTTTATGGTCCAATCAGCCCGAGGCATCGAGTTACTGAGATGCTTTCTTTTTTATGTTACCTTTTTTCTCCGCCATATGTCCTCCTTTCCGGTGGAACTCCCGGAAGGTCAGACTGAGCGATGACTGCAGGAAAAACGCGAAGTGAAGGAACAGAAAAGAAGTTCTGGTAATAAAGACCTGCTGCTGGACGTCCGCGGCGACCGTGTGCGACGCACGCGAGCGCTTTGCAGAGTTGGATGGGACATCCCTGTCGCAAATGTAAAAAAAAAAGTGCCTTAGAGGGTCGAATTTATTTATCAAACCAAAACATTCATGATCTCCTTTCCTAAACCTACTCGGGTGTTTTTTAAAAGAAATAAATGCTCTTAAGGAAGGGTTAGTACGCATGTGTGACGCCGGCTACTCCTCTACATGACGTGATAGTCATATGCGTGCACAGAGTGAGAGGCGGTGCAGAGGACCCTAATTATGTAAGGGGCAGGAGGCAACGTCTGCCCCAGACGATTACTGAGTCGGATGGACGCATCCCGTTTTATCAGCGAAGATGTTTTAGGCAGCCGTTAAAACGTGCGCGTTTCACGAAAAGCCAGCCGCACCGTGGCCATCGAGAACGCCTGCCATTACCTCATGACGTCATGCCAAGCAGAGCATGCGTAGTAGCGACAACCATGCAGCTGCTATCGCTAAGCCACGCACAGCGACGGAGCCACCTCGCGCAGCGGAGTTCCGCAGCGCTTCCACCTCTCGTTCAAATACAGGACGCGCAAAGAAAGTACGTACGTACTCCCGAAGAAGCGGCAGCGCATCGTGATGTGAGGTTTGACGCTGTGAGAGATCGGCAGCGACGAGCTGATCCAGAATGCGCGGCCAGGCAAAGGGAGAGCAAGAGACGACGAGAGGATACTGCCAATCACCGTGAGTGGAATGCTGCGCGTATGCAAGCTCTACGTGGCACCGTAGCTCTACGGTGCCACCTGGCACCACGCCAGGGCTCGGACGGAGGGAAGGACAGACGGACGGACGGACGGACGGACGGACGGACGGACGTGAGCATGAGACAATAAAGGCTTTCGCCTTAATATCTCACCAGCATTCGCTGAGCCTCACACTTGCTCAGAGTCGTCTCTGCAAACAGGAGATTTCTACGGCAGTGTAAACGCACTACCGAAAAATGGTGTCAGTCATAGGCATGCGCAGGGTTCCCCTTCAGGGTGAGGGGGGGGCTGAAGGCTTGTCGAAGCGCCCCCTCCTCCCTATTATGTCATTGTATAGGGCTGACTTTGCGCCCCCCCCCCCTTTTAAGTGACTAGGGCGGTCAGCGCCCCCCTGCCCTCTCCGCCCCCCCCCCCCGTGCGTACGCCTATGGTATCGGTACCACTTTAAAGCCCAAGAATTATTATTACCAAAGGCAAGTCGTTGTGAGAAGCACGTCACCGCTTCATTTTGATACATATCCGGATTCAGAGGGGGAGCAGTGAAGCTTGGCTCCCCCCTTATGGAGAACCCTGCGCATGGCTATGAGGATTGTCGTCGAGAAATTTTAAGGTGAGAGACTTAGATGCCTCATCAAATGGAAAAATTGACCGGATTCCCCGGTAGGTGGCGTCCACACGAGTGATACAAAAAAAAAAAGAAAAACATCATCACGCGATGGCGCCACCGTATATGGTCACAGATCGCCTAAATTTGGGACGTCATCGTGACGTCACTGTGACGTCACAAAAAGAGCAATGTAGACGTCATCACATGACATCATTGCTCGATCAAAGTTGGGCCAATCGCGAAAGGCACTGCAAAAAAAGGTTAGGTGCAAAAAGCTTCCAATGCCTTCTCCGATCCTGGAGGAATCCGCCTTTTTTTTCACGATGCCACTGCGCATGCGCCCTTCCGCTAGCGGTCGTCGCAAAACGCCTCCTGGTCTTGCAGGCTTTCGTTCTAGCAATACTGGTTCTCTCAGCCCCTACAACAACCCTACAAAAACGGCAGAGGGCAGCACACGAAAATGAAAAAGGAGAGAGAGGGGGGGGACGCGCATGCGCAGTGGGGAGTGTGGACGCCGCGGGCAGGGATGCCTAGAGGAGAGAGAGGGAGCGTAGGAGGGGACAGAGGAGGGGAGGCGCATGCGCAGTGAGGGTGTGATTGCCGCGGCGAGGGATGCCTAGAGGAGAGAGAGGGGAGAGGAGGTTTTTATTTTTTTGAAAGGGTTTGCGCATGCGCAGTAAGGGTGGTCACGCCGCACTCCATCACCACCACCACCGAATTAAGCTTCGCCATAAGATGCTTCACATCTAAAAGGAGAAGATAGCTTTCGCCTGCAAGTCGACTAAGGCGGATGAAAGAAGGACCCTGTGAGTTTTCTAATATTCATAGAACAAGGCACACGAAGAGACATTCACATGTATCTTAATCCCAGCGCTGCAATAAAAATGTTCAGGCAACAGGAGAGTTCACACAGGATAAATGTTCGCACGACCGAAACGTCCACACATTTGTGACCGAGCAGCTCCCGCCGGTCGTGGATACAGTGCACTAGTAATCAAACTGTGGTGATAGCATGCAGAATGAAAGTGCGGCTCGTTCAGAAGTCCGTGTGGATTTGCGTCCTCCTCTTTGGAACAGTGGTTGCAGTGCTCGGCTGGTGACCCGTAGGTGGCGGGTTCGATTCCGGCCGCAGCGGTCACATTTCGATGGAGGCGAAATGCTTGCGGTCAGTGCACAGTGCGATGCCAGCGCACGTTAAGAGCACCCGATGATCGAAATTTCGAGAGCCCTCCACATACCGCGTGCTTCATAATGATGTCGCCGTTTTGGAACGTAAAACATCAGATTTTGTTACTTGAACGGATTTGCGTGGGTCCCGTGGGTGGACTGGCTTGTAGTTTTACGTCTTGCCGATTCGCCAGAGAGGCGTGGGCAGACACGCCGGTACACTACTTCTTACTGATACAGCTATACTTGACGTTCGCCCTTCAAAGCGCTCGTTTAAACGTTATTGCTGACGAACTTCTACGAAGGGTACTTCCGGTATACAACAAACATAGCGAGCTCATAACCGCTAATAAGTAATATGACAATTACTGGGGTTGACGTGCCAAGACAACGATATTATTATGAGGGACGCCGTGTGGAGTGGTCCGGAAATTTCGACTAGTTATAGGGTTCTTTAACGTACACCTAAATCTAAGCACACGGGCCTCGAGCATTTCGCCTCCATCCAATCGCTACCAGGATCGAACCCGCGACCTTCGCGTCAATAGCGGAGCTGTGTAACCACTGCATACCAACCACCATGGCTGACAATGGTGATTTTGACACCCTTTCCTTCATGTGAGTTGGTATTTACGTTGTAACCATGTACAATAAACCTGCAGTTGTCAGTGGTGCAGTGTCATCGCGTCTTCTTTTGCGTCCTCTCGGTTCTTTGCACTAAAATCTAAGGTTTGTTTACGTTCCCAGTTCATTTGCGCTGAAATATGGTTAAAACAGCGGTGTAACTAATTTCAGAATACACAGAACTAGTCGGTGCGTGGGTTATGTGCTGCTCTCTTAACTTCTCCTGTGCTGCACGGAATTCTCATTATCTCAGTGTGCGTATAGGACCTTGAAGTCACCCGGTGGGCGCGCCAGTTATTTGCAGCGAGAACGACAACACCCGACTGAGAACTAAATGAACGAAAAAAAAAAAGAAAAAGGAAATCTGGCGGACCACCGTCGATGACGTGGCTTACGTCGGCGACAAGCGAACGTTTAAGATAAATTAATCTGGTTAAGGTGGGGTAACGACTGGCACGAGTAAAGGACATATAAACGGAAATAAAGAAACAAACTATATAAAAAAAGCAATTGCACCCCCTTTCTTGTTTTAAGAGTGGCGTGCCGACGTGCATTGCGTAGTCCGAGGTCGAGAGAGGGCCGATAAGTGGTGCGGAAGGACATTAACCGATGTTGTCTAGAATGCCAAGACTCTGAGTCAACTGCTTGACATTGTACAGTCGCATACTAAAGGAGGAAGTCAGTTTGGCCTCATAACAGGCAAGCGTTAACAAAAAACAGGGATAGTGTTAGGAGCCCAGGGAGACAGCGAGGGTTCGCAAGTGTCCGGAGACTAGGATCCGTACAGTGTGTACGGATCCCTCATCATGACAGGCAATTTACCGCTGTGTATCAAGCGTCAGTACTCATAGGTTGAAACGCGCCATCGTTTTTAGAGCGTAGCACTTTAGGGGCCCGGCTTGTGTGGCGTGATCACGCTGACAATCAAGTGCTCAATACAGGCTTAAAACAAGGATACGAAGCCTAAAATCAGATTTACAATAAATGAACAAGGTCTAAAAGGATATAATTTTCAGAAATAACAAAGAAGTGATTCTAATAATTAAATTAGGATCACTAAAAAATTACACGATCTCCCGCTAAAGGGAACCATGTGTAGATGTGAAGCAGCGGGCGCTAACGCTTACACTGGTGGCGGCGTTGACGCTGGCGCTCATCGCAGCGTTGCGCAGGAGAGAAAACTGGGGAGGCGCAAAGCACGCAGTGATGGAGTGGTGTTTCTTACTGGAACATGCCAATCGCTGCTAATGGGCAATGAGAGACAGAAGACTCCGACTGGACACAGAGACCCGCACTCTGCTTTTAGTTAACGCGCACGCTGCGAATTTTTATTGTTCAACAACGCACAAAAGAAATCTCCCACCGGCACCACATTGCAGGTCAAGATCCATTGCCATATATACGGGGTGGCCAGTGAACGGTTGTGCAGCGCGAGCAGTCGGTTTTTTCAACAAAGAAACTCGCTAGCAGACGCTACCTGCGTCGGCGTCGCGAGGCGAGAGAGGGGGGAGCGTAGGAGAGGAGAGAGGGGGGGGACGCGCATGCGCAGCGGGAGTGTGGACGCCGCGGGCAGGGATACCTAGAGGAGAGAGGGGGGGAGCGTAGGAGAGGGGGGACGCGCATGCGCAGTGGGAGTTTGGACGCCGCGGGCAGGGATGCCTAGAGGAGAGAGGGGGGAGCGTAGGAGGGGGAGAGAGGAGGCGCATGCGCAATGAGGGTGTGGTTGCCGCGGGGAGAGATGCCTAGAGGAGAGAGAGGGGGAGAGGAGGTTTTTTATTTTTATTTTTTTTAAAGGGTTTGCGCATGAGCAGTAAGGGTGGTCACGCCGCACACCACCACCACCACCACCACCACCACCACCACCGGATTAAGCTTCGCCATAAGATGCTTCACATCTAAAACTCTTGGGAAACATGCGGCTGACACCCGCGCCGCGCAACAGAGGGGGGCCTCCGCCTCGTCAAGCGCGCGACTGCTCCTCCCACCGACGCTTCTCCGGCGCTTCGTCGCTACATCTGAAGGGGAAAACAACGTGACACCTGACAGAACTCGCTGCAGACGGCACGTATCTCAACTGATGTAACAAGCGGAAAGTCGACAAATCGCAGCAAAATGTAGCGCGCATGTCACGCACCAAGTTTTCAGGTCTCCCTAGCAAGATCCTACTCCCTGCCGGGGAAACCATACATGCCTGGCCTAAACATTGGCGCCATCGACGCATTGGTAAATGGAGCAGTGGGAACTCCATGAACGGGAAACGCTGGGTGCCCGTGCTGCGCATTTCCTCAGGTTTCACAGTAGTGGAGATGTCATACGTTTTTTAGAGCACAGCTCTCAAAGGCCAACTACGTCGATTTTTGACGATGTCAAAGTACTGGTGCTTTTATGTTCCTAAGACGCTCCTGTCATGGGCCTGAGAGGAGAAATACTCGGCAAATTGGACAAAAAAGGCGCGACACCGAAACCGAAACCCAACCGAGCAGTACTATCTTCGCGTGACGTAGAAGTTTGCAAAAACCGGAAATGGTGCAAGGCATGCAGGTTCCGCCAACGCGGAGTATTAAAAGGGCCCCGCAACACTTTTTGAGCATGGTCAGAATACACTGCCGATCGGTAGTCGAGGCTCCCGAGAACAACGCGAGCCAAATATTGCAGCGCAGCACGCGGCCTGGAATTTACAATAAATTCTCAAAGTCAGCTAAAAATTGCTTTCTCTTCTCCCGACAAGCTCGAAAATCACTGCGTCACAGGCGAAGTATCAGCCATTGGCTGATTTGAGCACCGCGCTCTCAGTCGTTACTGAGGTCGCCGCGGGAGGCCGCGACTTGTCCACGCGTGCGCACACGATGGCACTGAAACGCCGCGCATTCGAAGAAAAGAAGAGAGAAGAAGTGCTCAACGTTACGAGGCGCGCGTGGCGTATTCTCTTCCCTAGTGCCATCCCCCCCCCCCCCCCTGCTTAGCTTACAGCGCTTTCGTCGGGACGAGAGAAGAGAGAATGCAATTGCAGCGTGCGACAAATCTTTGTAACTCCGCTCGTACTCGACGGATTCTGACAATTTTTACGGCGGTGAATTCGCGAGGCAATAAGCTCCTTTAGTGAATCTATTCCAAGGCTACTTGGAAAAGTGTTGCAGGGCCCCTTTAAAGCCGCGAAAGTGGCGCAGAGCAAACGCTTAAAGGAAAGGTGACCCCGTCGCAACAGCCGTAACATGTCTGTGACTGACCGTGCTACATGCACAAGCTCCTCAGAGCCGTCTGAAAATGACAGCTGCGATTCGGAAGCGTATGGAGGCGAACTAAAATCATAATTCCTCTTTGGTGAAGTAGGACACACCTGCTTAGTTATCTGCTTGCCTAGTTGCGCATTCCACCGTCAGATGGCACCACCTGTCCAGGCAGCTGAAGTTTGTGGGGCTGCGATCGGGTAAAATGCAATCGCTGAGAAGTTTGCGGACTAAGTGAAGTTTCTTAACATTGAATAATGCATGTTGCTGGGTTCTTAATGTTGATATGGGAACAGTGTATAAGTTTGGCAATAGCGGCGTTTAAAATCGCGTTGGCAGGGCCGAAGGAACCTTCGCACGACACGCTAGGCGTCGCTAAGCTCTTCCCGCCAGGCGGCGCCAGTGAGTGCGCCGCCATAGTTGCGGTCCATCAGCGATCCGGCATATGACAGCGTGATGTTTCGCGGCGCTGCACTTCGCTAACCCGCTTTTTTGAAACATATCAACGTAACACGTGCTGCCGAGAACTTAGGTCATTGGTCGTTTTATATTTTGTGTTACTGTCGCATGTGTGCATCACTCCGACGAAGGCCGGTCCCGCGGCCGAAACGTCAGTCCTTTCCGGAACATTCTTTCCTCCGTGCTTGATATATTTTTTTTGAACCTTGACTTCCGGGTCCTATGTTAGCACGTCATTCTTTTCTTTCTTTCTCTCTCTCTCTCTCTCTCTCTCTCTATATATATATATATATATATATATATATATTCGAGGATTAATTGTACCCGGATCCGGGAACAATTGAAGAAAAACGGGGTTTTGACTCACAAGCGAAAAGAATTATTTATTATGACATTTCGGCCATGGGCGAGAAGGCCGGCCGTGGGCCTTCTCGTCAGAATATTTTCATATAAACACTTCCGTTGTTACTGTTCTCAGAAAAAGGGGGTTTGACTCACAAGCGAAAAAATTTCTTTATTATGACGTTTCGGCCGTGGGCCTGGCCTTCGTCAGCATGGCCGGGCCCACGTCATAATAAAGAGATGTTTCGCTTGTGAGTCAAACCTCCTTTTGCTTCTATTGTTCCCAGATCCGGCGACAACTTATCGTCGAATATATATATATATATATATATATATATATATATATATATATATTATATGGGTCATTCCATGCCAACTGTCCCAGAGGTGGCGCTCGACCATCGCAGATTTTGCCGAGAAAATTTACACCTGTTTCGTATACCTCATGTAGTACTGTGGTCAAGGATATTTGCTCGAAAAAATTTTTCAAGACCGTGGCGCCCCCCTCAAAGTTCGCTTGCTTCTGCTAAACTATGCTTAATTGAAAAATGCATATAAAATCTCTGTTTGTATGTAGAGCTTCGAAATGATGCTTGAGCTACTACAGAGGCTTTGTTTAGTTGTGCTATTTAACCATTACGAATTTTTTGTGTTTGCCTGCCAGCTAGGCCTTTTCAAAAACAACGAAAATCTTCAAAGTTCGCCATTTTTTCGTATGCTATATGGAATTCTGTCTAAGCATTTTTTATAATATTGTGGTTTTCAGGAAAGTGTATTTTTTGTACAAAAATGTTTAAGGGTGAATTAGACTTCATATCTTCCTGAAAAAAATTGTCAAATCGGAAAAAATATGCGATTTGTCCCATATTTGACCATATTTTTCGTACTGATGCGGTCCAAGTAAAAATCCTCTTGATGCGGCGTTTGATAGATCACTTTATGGCTAAGTAATGAAGGGAGTCTAATCAAATCATTTTTTGTTTTAAGGAAGAAAATAATTTTTGAAGTTGGTCCTCAGAACGCGCCCTGCATTCTTTTGTTGCCACTTCGCCGCAAAGCACGTGGTCGCCCTTGCAGGTGATTTTTGTCACAGGAAGCGGCAAGGTGCTAGATGTATGCCAGTGGCTCGTGAGTGGTTGAAAGTCTTGTTGCTTTGATGTCAAAGCCCCGAGTATTGAGTTCGCCTTACGATGTGAGCTTGCTTTGCGGGCCCATTGGGAAGTATGGACGCCGTACAGCAGTTTGCGGTACCGTTGGCACGTTGTGCTACAGGGCCGTCTGTGTCCGACTGGACACAGAGACCCGCAGTCCGCTTTTAGTTAACGCGCACGCTGCGAATTTTTTTATTGTTCAACAACGCACAGGAGAAATCTCCCACCGGCACCACCTTGCAGGTCAAGATCCAGTGTCATATATACGGGGTGGCCAGTGAACGGTTGTGCAGTGCGAGCAGTCGGTTTTTTCAACCAAGAAACTCGCTAGCAGACCAGTGTTGCCAGGTTTGGCTATATATAGCCAAATTGGGCTACAGAAAAACATTTTTGGCGTCGACTTAGGCGAGTTGGCTATGTGGCTATATTTGGGCTACTGAAAATCGGCGACTTGGCTTGGTTTGGGCTATAAGTGGCGCCGTCACAATCAACGCTCCAGAGATGACTCTCTAGAGAATCAAGAAATATCTAAATGTGCATTCACATCATGATCATCATCATCAGCCTGACTACGCCCACTGAAGGGCAAAGGCCTCTTCCATGTTCCGCCAATCATCCCGGTCCTGTGCTTTCTGCTGCCACGTTATACCTGCAAACTTCTTAATCTCATCTCTTCAATCTTCTGTCTTCCCCTCACGCGTTTGCCTTCTCTTGGAATCCAGTCAGTTAAGCTAATGACCAGCGGTTAGTCTGCCGACGTGTTACGTGCCCGGCCCATGTCCATTTCTTCTTCTTGACTTCAGCTATGATATCCTTAACCCCCGTTTGTTCCCTGACCCACTCTGCTCTCTTCCTGTCTCTTAAGGTTACACCTATCAATTGAAGGTCACATGTGCATTCACATTTGACCTTCAAATTAGCTCAAAGCGGCAAAATTCACCAGAAGTCCGCACGTTTCTTCGCCTAAGCGAGTGGAAGGCTGTGCACCGTCTCTCTATGAGAATTCTCGCTCAGGCTACGGCGGGACGCCTTTCCGCTTCTCCGGAAGCCGTACTTTGTCTACACTAGCATATGAACCACGTCATTTCAGGCCGCAATTTGAGACTGCAGGCCAAGGATTTCGATAAGTATTTGTATAGGTACAAACGGGCCTTTGTTTATCGAAGCCTTTTGCAATATAGCCGATTCCATGTTCTTGTTTTTTTATGAGATTGCAGGCGAAACTCGGGTAGCGGTGTATGCTGTAGAACCTACACAATTTCGAGCGTATACGCTGCAAAGAGCAAGAGTGATGCACCTGGCAGTGGCCATGAGTTCACGCGTTTCACCCTATATCCGATTTCGGCGCCTGTGCTCACCGCTCATGCTTTGCGTGGCATCTGCGTTGCCTGGAGCAAGTTCAGCCAAAATAAATAATTTAATTCTTTATCTGCCGCGTTACCAACCTTCATGGGCTACTTTTTATGGTGCTCGACTGCTGACTGAAGGTCGCGGGATCGCATTCCGGCCACGGCGTCCGCATTTTTATGAAGGCAAAATGCTGCCTAAATAAGGTGAACGTTAAAGAACCTCAGGTGGTCGTGATTTCCGGAGCCGTCCGCAACGGCGTCTCTCAATCATTTGGCCGTTTTGGGAAGAAAAACCTCGACTCTTATTACTATATACCACTCCCGCTGTTCTGTTCCGCACTGCCGCAACAACATTACATTATACACGTACAAGTGGGCTCTATTCTTTGTATTTGGCTGCGCTAAACGGAATTCGAGCATGAATTGAATATTCGCAAGAAAGGAAGCACGGGCTCGTGGCTATAATAATAAAATTTGTCTAGGAAAGCCCACAAAATAATCATTGGCCCTGTTTTGCTTCATTTGCAAAATACTGAAGAGTTGGTGATCAATGGTGCTGTAGAACGCATCTCCTCGGAAGGTTATACTTTCCAAAAAGCAAGGGACTTGTGAGACGCAACTTGCAGAATCAAGCTTTAGTGTTTTGTTTTGTTTTCGAATTAACGTGCGCTGATTGCTTGAGGAATCAATGAATATCGATATTTTGACGTTCTTGAACACAAGCTGTTTGATTAACTAACAACAGGTTGCACAAAAAGGGATTGTAGTAGTCGAATGTGAAAATGCAAGTCCCAAAAAATATTTGAAATAAGAGTGGCTATATTTGGCTACAAATATTTTTGCACTTTTTTTGTTTTTTGGCTACATTTGGGCTACAGTTTCTCTGGCTTTTGGCTACGCCACCACGACCGACCTGGAAACACTGTAGCAGACGCTGCCTGCGTCGGCGTCGCGAGGCGAGAGAGGAGAGGGGCAGCGTAGTAGACGAGAGAGAGGGGGGGACGCGCATGCGCAGTGGGAGTGTGGACGCCGCGGGCAGGGATGCCTAGAGGAGAGAGGGGGAGCGTAGGAAGGGAGAGAGGAGGGGAGGCGCATGCGCAGTGAGGGTGTGGTCGCCGCGAGGAGGGATGCCTAGAGGAGAGAGAGGGGGAGAGGAGGTTTTTATTTTTATTTTTTTTTGAAAGGGTCTGCGCATGCGCAGTAAGGGAGGCCACGCGGCACACCGCCACCACCACCACCACCACCGGATTAAGCTTCGCCATAAGGTGCTTCACATCTAATAAAAAATTTCTCTATATTCATAATTCTACCGAAGCGGCTGTGTTTGGTAGAAGTGGTAGACGGTTCAGATTACTCTGTACTCTACTATGGAGCGTTGTGTGAAGCTGTCCCGGATGAATAAGGAACACAGGGAAGTTTATTGCATACTTGTAACAACAGTACAGGTGACTATAACTGCACTGGGGAACAAAATGACTTCCGCGGGACATACGAACAAGAGAACACAGGTACAATGGAACTGGGATGCTAACACATATCACTAATCACTGAAAAAAAAAACAAGAAAAAAAAGGAACATAAAAGCTCACTAAGTTTGCATAGACTCACGTATCATTAGGGAAGAAAAGCAACATTGGAGTCAGAACATGCCTTGGGCCGGCTGATATAATACGCGAGAGAGAGAGAGAGAGAAATAACTTTATTAATTGTGTCCAGCGGAGTTTTTTGGGGTGGGCCTCAGCCCCGGCCTAGGCATCGGCCGCGAGCCCTTGGGCTCGGGCGGCTTCCTCGGCTCGCTGGACGGCCCACAGTTGGTCTACTAATGCGGAGCTGAGCAGAGCCTCCTCCCAGCGCGCCCTGCGGTTCGAGACTGCCTCCTCGTGGTTTCTCTGTGTTTTGCCATCTACGCTCGAGCATTCCCATAGTATGTGGGCCAGTGTCGCCCGTGCATCGCAAACCGTGCATTTGTCCGTCAAATATAAATCAGGGTAACAGAGACGAAAGAGAACTGGGTTTGGGTATGTGTGTGTTTGCAGTTGCCGCCACGCAAGTGCCTGTTTTTTATTTAATCTGTTGTGTGGCGGTGGGTATTTGCGCCTTCCTAGCTTGTAGTGCTGTGTAATTTCATTGTAGCTAGTCATGCGCTCCTCCCACTCCCACTCTTCCCCGCGTAGAACTTCGGTCGAGGCGGCGTCAGTGTTCGCAACGGCTCGGTTCGTGAGATCTCGAGCCGCTGCGTGCGCCGCCTCGTTGCCGGCCAGCGGGGTTTGGGTGTGTGCGGGGGTCCATATAACGAAAGTGTCATTTTTGTTCCGAATTTTTTCCTCGTGATTCGTTAGGATTCGTAGCGCCTCTCGGGAGACACGGCCGTTAGCATAGTTACGTATCGCCGCTTGCGAGTCGCTAATCACTACTTCGGCCTCGGTGGTGGCCACAGCGAGGGTGATGGCCACCTCCTCAGCCGTCTCGATGAGTGGGGTTTGCACCGTAATGCTTGTCTTGCATGTGCCTTCACAGTCTACCACCGCGGCCACGTAACCACACCTGCGCGCGTACCTGGCCGCGTCCACGAATACTGCTTCCTTGCAATTTCCGAATTTCCTCTGCAAGTCCCGCGCCCTCTGATTTCTTCTACCGGTATGATGTTTCGGGTGCATGTTTTTGGGCAACGGCGGAACAACTATTCCTTCTCTCACTATCGCGGGTACACCTGCTTTTTCACCTTGCTGTGTGATAGCCTATGCCTAAATTTTCGAGGATGTACCGGCCCGTTTTCGTCTTTGAAAGTCGTTCGTACTGTGCTATGTCGTGCGCTTCTATCAATTCGTCCAGCGTGTTGTGTAATCCGAGTTCTAATAATTTCACCGTGCTTGTGTTCATGGGTAACCCCAAGGCTTGCTATAAACTTTCCTGATTAAGCAATCTAATTTTGACTTCTCGGTCGGCGACCTGCCACTTTAAGTAAGAGGCAACGTACGTTATTCTGCTAAGGACGAAGGCTTCCACAAACCTAATCGTGTTGCCTTCTTTCATACCACAATGTCTGTTTGTAATTTGTTTTAGCAGCCTGATTGTCTGATTTACCGCGTTTTTCAATTTGCGTATGGTTTCGCCGTTGTGCCCATTAGCTGCAAGATGCAAGCCTAACACGCGTATGACGTCTACTCTGGGAATTGCGTGGCCTTCCGAAGTTGTCAGCCGGATCTCTCCCTCTGCGTTATTTCCGTTTTGTCCGCTGTCTCTGGGCTTTCGACTCATTTTTTTCCCCCCGTGCCAGTCGCTTTCAAAAATATAGTATAAGAAATTCTATATTCCCCTTCCTCGCCCCGAAAAATCATGTATGCCACCTCCTGAGGAAGGCTTCTTCACCTTGTGCTTCTATCTGCTCGGTCAGGTACCGAACCATGATCATCCTAATCTTCTGTAACGCTGGGTATGCAGCTCGTTTTGGTTGTCGGCGTGCTTCGGCTAAACAGCGCCGGCGCCACAATAGAAACATCGTGACAGAAAATACAAGTTGTTCAAATTAACCCCTCTGCGCTGCCCGCGCAAAGAAGCAGAGACTCCGAATTGGCGCCACACGACGTGCCACACGCCTTTGGCCGCTACGCATTCAAACATCCTATGGCGGATTGTTTCTCTTTTGCCGCAGTTGGGACAGCGATCATTGGGAACTACGCCCAACTGTGACAGTCTCTGGCGAGTGGGCAACGCGTCCCACCGCCGCAGCCAGTCAAATTCTCTAACCACTTCCGGCATGTGGTTGTTCCGCCACCTTTTCCACTTGTTGGGCCTCCATCTCTGTTCCTCCTCGTCGGTAATGGAGCGACTGATCAGCATTTCGCTTATTCGTGCGGGTGCAAGCTTAGCAAAGCAGTCTTCAGCGGCGTCGCCGTCGACCGAACGCTTGAGCCCCGCTGCTGCTTTATAAAAGGCATGCGGATGTTCTGCTTGTGGCACCCAGTTCCTTTCAGACGTGAATACAACTCGAATAGTTCCGGTCCAGTACAGCAATAAGCTGCGATCAGGACAGTCATTGTCCTGGAACAATTTGGAAACTGTTTCAGCTGCAAGTGCCTTTGTGAATGTCGGAACATCCGGCAGACTAAGTCCTCCACAACTTTTTGGGAGCTTCAGGAACTTTTGTTGAATTTTAGGTGTCTTGCCGTCCCAGAGGAAGGCCCCAACCAACGAAGCAAACACAGGGAAGTTTATTGCATACTAGTAACGGCAGTTCAGGTGACTATAACTGCACTGGGTAACTAAATGACTTCCGCGGGACATACAATCAAGAGAACATAGGTACGTACGATGGAACTGCGATGCTAACGCAGATCACTAATCACTGAAAAAAAACAAGAAAAACACGGACAGACAGATAGACAGACAGACAGACCAAAATTTTTGCGTTTAAGTATCCCAAGAACGACTATCGTCTTTAAAAGGAACACAAAAACTCACCAAGTTTGCACAGAATTACATATCACTGGGGAAGAAAAAGCAACATTACCACTCAAAAAGTGCCTTGGGCCGGCTCATATGATACGAGACTCATTTTTCCGAAGCAAGCTGGATTTAACGTTACTTTCATACCAATCAGCAGTAGTACAATACGACCTGGAGTATGAGCTGTTTCATAATCACAGTGGTCGGTCTGGGTGACGCGGCAGTTATTTAAAAAATTATATCTCCTAATTGAGCGCAGTTTGGTGGTATTTTTAAAAATTCAAAAGTGTTTCGACAACCGACACCTGGCCTTTGTCTTAGCCGGTTAATGTGTTGCTGAAACAATCGATAGGTGGTTCGTTCCACTCGTTTGGTGTGCGCAAACACGCTTGGCGGCAGTATTGCACCGGACATGCATGCACAAGGGAAGTTCCTCGTTTTAGTTGGGCGTCCGTAGCAGCTGTGCAGACGGAGCCTGCCAGCCATTTCCAATGACAGGCTGCGTCCGCAGACCTGTTGCGGACGCTCAACTAAATTTATCAACTAATGTCTCACACGCGCGTCCGTCTGTCCCTCCGTCCGTGCCATGGAACGGTGCCAGCTGTGGCCTATCCCCTTCACACTCTCCCATCAGTCACGTGATTGGTGAGAGAGTGTAAAAAATAAAATGAAAAAATGAAAAAAAAGGAAAAAGGAAAGAAAGAAAAAGAAACTAAGAAAAAAAAAGACATGACATAGGCAGTCAAACGGCCACAGGCTTTCGCCAACACACTTTGGAAATTACAAGTTGTCCTTCAATTTTTTTGTGCGATTGTCTTGGTGTATGCCATGCAGCCACGCATGGCAGCCTCGGAAACGTGCCTAGCAAAACTACCGCAAACTACCGCGGAAGCGCCCACCCCCTTTTCCAACGGAAATAGGGTTAATCTAGACATGGGCGCTCGTGCGGTCGAATCAGTAATGAAAGACGGCGTCCAACGGCAAACTTGGAGGCAGGATTACGGTGTCTAAGGTATCGCCGAAATAATGCTTAATTACGCCGAAGGACTCAAAGCCTGACCAAACATGAAAAGTGACCGTCGGTGGCGTCGGCGCCGACGAGAGTGATGTGAAAAATAATCGTCGCCTTACGACGTCATCATATCGGCAATATGACGTCACATATTATGTCACATATTGCCACACATTGCGACGCCCTCGTGATGTCACTGTGTCATCGTGTGGCATCATCGCTTGGTAAAATGTGGGTTTATTCCAGAAGCCGTGCAAGGCCAGGCAAGGTGCAGAAAGTTTAGCATTCCTCCGATCTTGGAGGCCGTACAAAGCCACGTTAGGTACAGATAGCTTTACGAGCAAGATCAATACACCAACTGATAAGAAAAGAAGAAGATTGGTTTTGCCTTCAAGTCATCTCAGGCGAACACATCAGGGACACAGGGGCGGATCCAGCCACTCATTTTAGGGGGGGGGGGGTCGCTTGAAGTAACACCGGAGAAGGGGGGCGGGGTCCTGACTTTTTTGCTTTTGGTAGTCCAAAAACCCCATCACAGCATAAATACTGTTAATGTGGGCCTCACAGTGGTCCCACTAATTCGTCCTAATTGGTGATAGGTGGTGGACGACTAGCACTGAATAGAGGTGGGGGGGGTGCTCACACAGGCTTTTTTAGGGGGGGGAGAGCGATCGCCCCTACCCCCCCCCCCCCCTCTGGATCCGCCAATGCAGGGCACCATGTGAGTTCTCCCACTGAAACTGGTCTTCGAGACTGTCACGTGACGCTTCCTTCTTTTCTTTCTTTCTTTCTTTCTTTCTTTCTTTCTTTCTTTCTTTCTTTCTTTCTTTCTTTCTTTCTTTCTTTCTTTCTTTCTTTCTTTCTTTCACGAAGCTATCTTACAAGACCGCGTCACGGTTCTTTATTGCGAAGCATCTTTGCAGAGACAATGCGTGCGGTGTTTACCAAGGAGGTAAACCTCCTTGGTGTTTACGCGTTCGCACTTCGCGCCAACGCCGTAGCGGCGCTCCCGACAGAGCGCTTGTCGCGACGCCAATGAACGGACGCGCGTACTTGAGATTTTTGACGTTTCCTCATTTCGCCGGCGGTGGCGCCACACGCGCATTCAGAGGAAAGTAGGGGTGTGCGAATCGTGAATTTTAGAATCGAATTCGCAGCGAACGTATAGTTTTAGGGGCGAAGCTCCTTAAGCCGTGGGTCGTGCGTCCCCGATGTACCCACTACACGTGATATGTACCCACTACACGTGATAACGATGACGATGACGCTGATGACCATGAAGTATAAGCGCGTTCCTCTGTAGTAGTAGTAGTTGTAGAAGGTGAGAAACTCTATGTAGGTATACCCACTCCACGTGATAAAGATGATGATGACGCAGTATAGTGGAATGTACCCACTACACGTTATAACGATGAAGTGTAAGCGCGTTCCAGTATAGTGGAATGTACCCACTACACGTGATAACGATGACGATGACGCTGATGACCATGAAGTATAAGCGTGTTCCAGACCACACATTCTCTTTCTGCCATGGATGAAAACGATCGAGCTTCGCCCACTCATCATCATTCACTTCGTGGATATGGCGTGATTTTTTTTTAATGTTAAGGAAACCGTTTTGTAAACAGCCCAGGAATTTCAGAATTTTCGAAACATATTCTAGAACTATCAAGAGACATTAAACTGAAACAATAAGTTAGTTTGGAATGATGAATTACACCCTGGAAACTCTAGTTTTGTTAATTTCATCGCCGTTGGTTTACTAAATGATGAAAAGAACAATGTGAAAATTTCACTTTCAGATTTCCCGCCAAGATCTGCGGTAGCGACGTCTCGGACTTCAAAGTGCTTTTTCGTTTTTTGGCCCCACCGGCTCAACAAAATTTCCGAAAGTTTGGTTTGCGAAGTCTCTGGCTCCCCTCAGAAGGCAACTTTACTTCATTTTTTTACCGATCAGGAACTACGCGGGCCCTAGTAGATGCCCTCAAAATCTTCGACGTCACGGACGACTGCTGCAAGGAACTTCAAGGTGGCGTCGCCACATGCATTTTCTTTTTCCGCATTTTATCGCTTAGCAAGTATCTTCTCACATCAATCATGGTGTTTTTAGTATAGTGAGAGAGCGGTTTACTAATACGAAAAAAATCGTGTTTCTTTTTTGTGTTTCCTTTAAGAAGGGAACATTGCGACTACTATTTAAGCCGAAACAAAATACCAGAATTCATTGCCGGGTTTGACGACAGCCCGCCTGTAAGGAAAAATATTAATGGTATGAATTGCCGAGCTTCCACCAATCGCTGAAATAAAAATAAAAAGATGTTTCACTCACCGTAGAGGGGTGGAAACGTCTTGTTCACAATGCAGCTAAAATTTGAACAAGGCCCCCTTGTGGGGCCGGAACATTTGTTTTTTTTTTCAACTGTATTTTTATTTGAAAAATCGGCGCCTGCTGATTGACACAAATATTCCAATTATAGAAACTGAGGTAGGCTTTTATACAGCAGCAAATGGAGCCTTCTGGATATTTTGTAACTGTGCGTTGAAATACAGCAGTGACCTCAGCATTCAAGGTGGTACTTAGTCACCAGCTTTTAAGTAAAACTTAAACGTAAAACGACGTTCAATACAAAACGACACATGCAGGTAAACATGCAATGAAACAGATAAACCAGTTAACAGAGGATGGTGATTAGTACCAAGAACTTGACGGATTCCAAAAATTTTTGCGGCGGTTGATTCGTGAAGCAATAAGCTCCTTCAATGAAGCCATTTGATGGTTACTTGAAAAAGAGTTGCACGACCTTTCTAAGGTTCTCGTCCGCGTTGCTGTCTGCTTAGCTGTCTTTGGTGAGTAGTAGAACAGGTGGCGATGGTGATGGTAAGGCCGACTGCTGCCTCTGTGTGCGTGAAGGCTCGAATTTTGTCGCCAAATGTCTGGGAAACGGAGAGAGGGGCCACACATATGTATGTGAGTGGTTCATATCCCCGTTTTGTAAAGTGGTCCCCGATTTGAAGCTCTTACTCCGGATACATTCAGTTGTTCCCAACACCACTTATTGACGGCAGTAGACGCCACATTTTACAAGCATAAAAAGCAAACAAAAAAAAAGCTTTGCGAAATATTTGCATAAAAAAATTCGATTAGTTTGAAATTACATGATGTGTACAGTGCCTTCCTGTCGACTTTACATCTCCCCCTACCGACGACTTTGATTCCACTTTCAGGAAATTCAACGAAGTCTTCATAGACAGTGTTTTCTTACATTTCTTTTTTTTTTTTCTGCGCCCTAGCTAACAAAGCGTTAATATAGGTCCCGTATATTCGTATTTTGCAAGCGTACGTGTGTAGCGCAGTGGATGAGACACTCGCCTTCGGGGCGTGGAAACTTGGGTTTGAAGCCCAGCACGGGAGTGAGCAATTTAATTTCTTTTCAAGCGAGTCTTCTATTGCCTCACAGATGTTGTCGTTGTAGGTGTGAGTGCAGCAACAACAACAAAAAAAGCATGGCCTGGTCCCTTCGTCATAGGATTCGGTTTAATACGAAAGTGAAACGTGTCTTTCCAAAATACTTGAACGTTCACTGTGCATTGATAAAAGGGAATGTTGCTCAATGTCTGTTAATGTTACGCGGCTGTGCTACCGTTTGATGACTACTCATCTATGTTAATCCTCCATGATGATGCTTACTTTCGAGAGAAAAACACTCATGTCTGTTTTCACTGTAAAAAAAGAAAATTCACTTGGTACTGACCAAATCCTGGAATACAACTGCAGAGCAATGCAGAGCCCCGGTAACTGAATTTGTATTGGTTTCACATCAATCCGACAGTCACGCAAACTTTCGGCAATAAGCTTTACATACGGAAGAATGAAGCAAGTTTAAATTGGAAATAGCTTTATGTAACTTTGTTTTACGCTCGGTGAACAAGCGACTCGAATCTCAAGAACCAAATCCATCCGAAGCAAATCCGAAATCTGTATCCCATCATTCCCATGGTGGTTGAAGAGCAGCTCAAGGAGCCCAGACATTAGCGCCAAATTAGCCCCTAGTTTTTAGTATGAGACTCTATATGGTTTTAAGAAATGCCGGTGCGTCTCTTCTTCAGTCTGGTCATGCTTCGAAAAATCGCACCGGTGCACACCGGGGCGCCCAGTCACCACGATGGTTGGACGAAACGGGGCGCCAGGGTGCTCCGGTGGCACACCGGTGCGATTTGAAGAATGGGGCATAAAACTTTCTATCAACAAGTTTTAGTAGCGCATGCATAGCATCTTTAACGGCGTTCCGAATACGTAAAACGTCACTTTTCTCTACAGGGCGTGCGCGCATGCGCGCAACGAGATACGCTGCGTTCTTACGTACGCAACACCATTCCGATCGCAAAGTTCAAGAGCTTGTTTTTTTATTTCTTTGAAAAAAGATTGACGGCCTATATAGATAACCTGTTTAATATACGTAGTCATTGGGTTTTATATTTGTTCTTTTGAGCGCAGTAAAGTCGAATGAAATCGCTGCAGCGCTTACTGCGAAAAACGATTTATCTTTACCCAAGGAGAAGTACTCGAGCTACGGAGAGCTTCGAAGGAAAAAATAAAGCGAATATCGCTTCGATCGGATTCGACAATTAACTATTTGCTGATCGGCGTTAGGTGCATACGGCTTCTCCTGAACTCATTGCCGCAAGGCTTCATCGCGTTAGCCTAGGAGACACAGAAGAAACCGAAAAATATCAAATCAATAAGAGCATTAGTGGCTGACGCACTGATCGGCTGGCGCCGCGTGGATTCACGGCGTGGACTTTTTATCTCCGAGTATTCAGATGCGCATATCTTTGTTATTAATGTAGGCCGCGCCTGGCAAGACACGTCCTCGGGGAACAGTACACACCGCACGACGCTCAGTACCGGAAGGTTCGCGCATGCGCCGTGAGAGGAAGACCCTCCGGTGAAATATAACGACATCGCCCTAATACCGAGGCCAGGCCAGGGCACTTAAGCGTATTTCGTTCCGATATAACAATAAAAAATACGCATAAAAAATACGAAACCGTGGCGAACAAAATGCATGCCGATCGACGTAGGCTGCGCAAGCTTTCACGGAGGCTTTCGCCACTCCGATAAGGAGACGCGAGGACAGCGTTAAGTATCGCTAGCGGTAAACATAGCTCACGCCATACTGCGAATTGGGCTTCGGAATCTAACGGATCCAGGCAGTGTTTACGTTCTACGCAGCTTCCTCCTAACGGGGGTCGCCTTAATTTATTCGTCGAAAACAAACGTCGCTCGTGCTCCCGCTTCGCAGCGTTTTACGTAGTACGGGCACATGCACGAGGCTCGGAGGTATGTCTGAAGCTTACGACTTAGCCGTAGGCTCATAAAAGCGAAGGGGATTTCGGATAAACCGAAACCGGTGACTTCTCGGCGTTCAGCTTAGCGCTCGTTGTGAACGGATTCATTAATAATCCCCCGCGCCTTGAAAGATAGCCCAATCGGTTCTATTGACTACCGCATGAAAGCCGGGACTGCATATGGGATTGTCATCTATATAATAATCATGCGTTGGCCGATAACGACCGTAACGTTCAGATATCTTCTGAACTGCTGGACTTAATTCCCTTTGTCTCCAATGCAATCACTCCAGCTTTAAGCTTATCCCAATCCTTGTCTCCTATGCACCGTCTTTTGGACCCCTGGGTACCTTGAGCCATAGGGTTTCCCACAATTTACTAAAGGGTACTGAAGAGTTGCAATCGTTCAGCCACCATGCGAATGATGGATAGTACATGGATCTGCCTATAGGCTTCGTGCTTGCGGCTCTAAACATGCTTGTGGCTTTGTATACAGTCGTGTTTTTCGCTTTTGTTTTGGGATACAAGAACATCTCGTTCTGAAATTCGTGAGCTGATTTCAAATTGGTGAGCCTAAAATTGTCAAGGTGGCAAAATGTGACTGCCGAACTTTTTGAATAATAAGTAGCTTTAAGTCAAAAAGCCACACGGAGCCTAAGTAACGAAGTTTAGGCAAATCCATGTACCCATCAATCCTTTGCTGGCTGATGCGCCCTGCGTTGCAGCTTCCATAGACACTAGCGCCAGATTTCCCTCTAGTGTGCTATTATGAAACTATGCTTTGAGCGGAGCTGCAGAAGCATCATGGTAAAATAAAGAAAAAAAAATACTTTCTGAATTCGATTAGTTAATTTCATGTACGGCCTTGTCACAGATGAAAAAAAAAATTACAGCGACTGCGACATGATCGATGATTTCATTCCAAATGTGGCAATGTTATAAAATGCTAGCTTTCCTCCCAGTGTCCTTAGCGAGACCATCAGAGTGTCGGATTTGAGGAATGTAAGCATGCATACCAGATGATGCAGTATGACATTAAGTGTCATAGTGTGTGGCAGAAAATGTGCAATTATTCGTGGAAAGTGTCGCACATCTGGACCGGAAGACCGGAGTGAACCGTTTCTGGCGACCAGAACCACTTATGCTCATAGCTAGAACATGATAAGTCACACACTGGAGGCATAAACATCAGAATATCACCTGTGATTTGATTCAGATTTTCTACACGGGTTGGTCGTGGTTTTACAGCACGAATTAGGCTATTTCTCAACAAGGAATCGCAGGTTAAACACTGTTCCACCACCCAGGGTTCTCACCGCGGTGGGCGGCGGGGTAAATGCCGCCCACCGCTCCGCTTCACCGCCCACCGCCTTCGACAGACTGCCCACCACTCCGACTGATCCCTTTGGAGGAGCCAAAACTGTAGGCAACTGTGCATGCTCAACACCATCGGGCATAAAGCCTACATACGGCACTCGTATTACTGGGAGCTAGTCGTATGTACGCCGCTCGCCAGTGGGCCGTGCCTCCCGCGTCTCGTTGCATAAAAAAAGGCATTCGAACAGGTGGATTCGTGGCCTCAAAGATCTCCAGTTCCGTTCCAGTACAAGTGTTCGAACATAAGCGTCCTTGGTTCGGTTTTCGGCGAGCCAATGCAGCACTCAATGCCTATGCATTGTAGGCGACAGATGTGCGTTATATCTTCCATTTAAAAATGTGCGAGTAGAAATTAAACCTGGATGTGCGCCGAAACCAAGACGTTGCCCGAAAACTTGGATTTCGTCTAATGAGGTTCACTTAAGTGTAACTTCAAGTGTGACGTTAAGTGACCAGAATTGAGCAGAGCGGGTCAGGGAAGAAACGGAACTTGGTAAATACATCTTTGTCGAAATCAAGAAGAAGAAATGGGCATGCGCAGGGCATGTACGGCGAAGGCAAGACAAGCGCTGGTCACAGGGGCGTAGCCAGAAATTTTTTTCGGGGGGGGGGGGGGGGGGGGCACCTCCTTGAAATGGCCATTTTTCGCTATGTATGCCATGGCGAAAAAAAAATTTCGGGGGGGGGGGGGGGCACGTGCCCGGTGTGCCACCGCCCGGCTACGCCACTGGCTGGTCATTGAGAGCAACGCACTGGCTTCCAAGCAAAGGCAAGCGCGCCAAGTGGCAGCCACAAAGTTAGGTGGGTAGATGAGAATTAAGACGTTTGCGGGGATGTGGCCGTAGCCGACGCAGGACTGGGTTATTTGGCGAAACATGGCAGAGGCATTCGCCCTGCAGTGGGCGCAGTCAGGCTGACGGTGACGACATGAACTGAAATTCCGATTCAACTTAACTTTGTAAACCAGCGCAGGTCAACGGCGAGTCGCTGAAGCAACGCCATGTTGTCTCAGTGGGTTGGCGTCCCAGAAAGCATAGTGCCCCTACGGCACGCACGCGACACTGCGCAGATGAGTTCAGTAGGGATCGCAGAGCAAACGAGCGCGGCTGATGATCTAGTTGAGATAAAGGGGTAGAAGTGGAGTTCTGGCGGAGCGAGGATGCTTTTTACTGCCATTGTGGACTGCGCAATGGCTCATCGATATGCCGGGAGATGATGAGACGATAGGAGAGGTACATGCACGCGATGAAGTCTGACGACATAAGCACAGGCGTGCGCACAGGAGTGCGGGGGGGACGTGGGGGGGGGGGGGGGGGGGGTGCCGCCTTACCCTAATAATCGCAACGCGCGCGAAACCTGCTCCATAACTTTGCTCAGTCGGACCTCTCATGTCACTGTTTGTAGTCCATGAACCCCAGGTGGGGTAAATTTTTGAAGCCCACCACTACGACGGCTCTCAAAATCATATCGCGACTTTGGGACGTACGTACAATCCCAAAGTTTATGATTAAGCGTATGGCCATGCAGATTTTTGACGATAACGGAAGTTGAGGATCCTTGATGCCGCGTTCCAAGAACTTACTTCCCACGTTCACCGCCAGAAACCCGGGGACCACAGGCAGGCCGTTCTGGGAAGCACATCGTCGATTAATTTTTATGTTTTCATTCACTAAAGGTTAGCCTCTTTCCTTCAGACTCGACCAATCGGAGGTAGGTGGTGGTCTGCAATAAAACTTGCCCCCACCCCACCCCTCCCACCCCATGGACAACCCTGCGCACGCCCATCGACTCAAGACAGGGGTCATGTTGCACCCTATGATGACTGAGATCGTATGATAACGCCTGCCTGGGACCATACGAGCCCTGTCTACGATCACACGACTGGGATCATACCCGATCGCTTAATTTTCGTTGATTTCGCATACCTCACGACGGCCGTAATGATTGAACACAGCTCAAGCGTGGCTAGCTGGTACTCCAGATTACAATAGGTTGATCCTACCAAGCTTCGTTGGATGGTCCATGTAATGTTTCGAATATGTTGGGGTCGGTTAGAAAACAATGCCGAGCGAAGAGAAATACACTTCGCGATGAAACGAATGTAGCTGAACGGATGGTACAAGGTAAAGTAATATGTAGCAACACGATGGTTACGCGGCCGACACAGAGCGTCAATAATGAGATATCGCTAAGAGGTATATCTGATTGCCAGGAGCTGTCCCGCATGAGTGGTCCTGATGGTCGACGCAGCAACAAATGAAGATATTGAGAGGGCTGGAAAATACTTCGGATCTAGCCGAAACTGCGAACTCACGCTTCTGATCCCCATCAGCAGCGTATTCCTAAACGCTTCCAGTATCCCATAAGCGTTACTAAGGAGGTATAACAGTCGTTACTATTTGAGGTAGGTGTGCCACCTAATCCTTACGACAAAAGAGTCACTTAGTTTCCTGCGTGGTCTATTAGCGCTATCGAGGCACAAGGAGGGTGGGGGGGGGGGGGGGGGGGGTTGCGAGGGTTGTGGAGAAGCAGAGATAAACGTAATCGACTGAGTGGAATTTTACGGAGGGCCCCCGAAGTGTTTCCATTTTCGGAATAACTTTCTCTGAGTCATCGAGATATCGCGCGAGCAGCCATGCATGCAGAAGAAGAATATTATTTTTTTTATAGCGGACCTAAAGAAAACGGCAAACACCGAGAATGAGCAAGTTTTCAGGCTAAGAAGACCTCTGTAAAAGAAAAACAAAAGAAAATGCTTGGCTGACGGGAAGGGCTGGGCGAGGGGGGGACGTCGAAGCCACACTAAAGAACATCGCTCTCGAAACAATCTGTACGCAACATCATCACCCCACCATACCCCCCGCTGTTGCATCCGGCGGAAAAAGAGGGACAAATGCGGCCGGTCGCAAAATGAAAGAAAGACATAGACTTGTCGTTGCTTTAGGAGATCTTGCCGACACAGAGACACCGAGACGCACCAGGCAGGTAGGGCTGAGCATCGTCCCGTCCCGGGCATAGCCTAGAGGTACCTTTGAACGGGTGACGGCACGGCAGGGAGGAAAAAGAAGAAAGTCCGATTGGCTCGGATAACCTATTTCGGAGCTGCGGTGCTTGGTCCTTTCGAAGCGACGGAATCGATAAAGGACAAGAAGAGTACGAAGAAGCGGCGGGACCGTTAAAACCGATCACGCAGCAACCAGTCTTCCAGCACCCTTTCCGCTGCTTTCTCCTCTGTTTCGGCAATGGGCGCCGTACTGGGTTTGATACCTTACGAAAAGGCTCACGAATCGTCCCAAGCAAGCGGGCGGGCCGGTATAACATGGCGCAAGGGGGCAAGGGCCACCGTTGTCCGCAGCCGCCGAGTGAATTCGGAATCACAACACCCGTGGTCCTCGCTTGCGGTGGTCACGTTCGAATCCTCCTTGCAGAGAAGGAGGGGACCGGTACAATACGAAAAACCCGATGGGCCTGCACAAGGGACGGTGCTACTGGATCCTGAGAGGATTGCTCTGTTAGGCCCGAGGGGGGTGGGTGTTGCGGTGGGCCCTGATGACAAGGAGGAGAGGGCCGGTGTGAGTGAGTGAAATTACGGTGCTTTCGAAGGGAGGGGGGAGGGAGGAAGAAGTAGTTTGTGCCATCGGAAGCGACACAACAAGGTGTGCGTGCGCCCGTACCCACCCAACCAGCCCCGAAGACGTGTGATATACGCACGCGAAATCCTCCTCGCCGTCGCCGTCCCGGGGAGTTCATTGGCTTCTCGAACGCTCTTCTTGTCTCGATCTTGCTGAGCCACGCTCGCTCGCCCGCTCGCGACACGCTAGAAAGCTGCCTTCTGGTCACCGGAAGAAAAAAAAAATGCGGAACAAACGGAAGCGCTGCGGCGGGGGGGGGACGGGGCGCGGCTTCGCGCGGTTTATAAAAGCGCCAAGTGGAGCAATCGAGTTTCCAGTTCCGTTTCGGATTGTCCCAGCCTGCAGTTGCGAGAGGCTTAGCGCTTAGAAACTTATTCGTTTTCCTCGGCTTTTCGGGCCTGTCAAACGCGACGATGATTCTGGTGAGTCTTGGATTCTCGGTTCGCGACTCTTGGCCGTCAAGTGTTTGTGAAGTTTGGCAGACGTGACAGTTTGATTTATGGTTTTTAGCTATCCGCGACAGGGGTTACAATGGATAGCGATAAATGTGACGAAACGGCTTTTCTGCACTTGCGTAGCAGCTTTCCGACTAACGCTGAATAAAGTAAACTTGCGGATCTGGCTAATCATGGGAGCTCGCGTGGCAGGGAGGGCCTGTACCAGGAAGCGAGTGCCGTAACCGGTGCGATAGTCCTATGCTTCGCAGAGCGACCAGTACAAATGCGTGCAATCAAACAGGACATACTAAAAGGAAGTAGGAGATGTGATCTTCGCAGCCGAAAGGGTTGATACTGGACTGGCGCGAAAAAGGGGGGCCAATGTGGTCATTTAACCTACTGAGCATAGAGTCAAACTATAGATACTGCTACTGCGTAATACATTGTTCTACCTCTTTCTCTGAGGTCGACACGCCAAGAAACACGTTGAGGGTACACATACAGTCGGCGTAAGAAGTTTAAAGACCACTAGGTCTGAGAGAATTGCGAGTTTCCCAGCAGTTTGCTACTGTATTGGGTCGAACTGCACACTACGTGTTGCTAGCGCGCTTTAGTACGGGCTGGAAAATGCAAATTCAAGACTGCCCGCCTAACCGGAGGAAATTACCTTCTTTCTCTTGTGTCTCATGGACTCTGATCTTTAGACCCTGACTGCACATAACGAAAGATGTGCATAGACATGTGCTTACTTAGCTCAGTGCTTTGTTCTTATAGTTTACGTCTTAGTAGGAACTTCAGCCACTTCATAGCATTAATATTTCGGTAGACTTGGTAACTAACCACGGCTAAACGTCGTCTGTTTGCAGAGGCTACCTCTACTGTTGACCGCTATCACCGGTGCACTGGCCGTCCGAGAAGACTCCTCCTTCGCCTTCACCGGCTACGGTAACGTCTTCGGAGGTGGCATTTCCGCCCCCGGATCCTCCAGCTACGAGCCCCTGCAGACGGCGGCCGCTGAGCCCGTGCCTCAAAAGGTCGCTGTCCAGAGGCCCGCCTCATCGGTCACCGTTCTCGAAAAGCCATCCAAGCTTCGACTAGCCCGCCCACCGGCGGTCACCGTCCTGCCAAACGCGGCAGCACCCGGCGGCCACGTATCGCTGCAGGCACCCGGCACCTCGACCGTCACAACCTACCCAACCGGCGCCCATGCCGTCACCTTCCAGCGACCGCTGATCTACGCGGCCCCTCCACAACTCCAGTACGTCGCCGCCGCTCCGCAACATGTCGTCTTCGCTCAACACGGTAGCGCAGGTGTCGCCGCGCCTCCGGCAACAGCTACGAAGACCGTGGTAGCCGCTGCGGCAGCGCCGGCAGACCCGGCGACCGCTAAGGCCAAGACCGCGACTGCAACCGCTGGCGCTACGGTCACCTCAGCCGGTGCTGCGGTCGTCACCTCCGCGAAGCCTACGGCCGTCACCGTCTCCCGACCAGTGGCCGTCACCTACCCTCCAGCGCAGACGTACCTCTTCCAGAGGCCCGCGTACGCCTACCCAGGAGCCGCGGCGGCGACCGCAGGAGTTCAGGCTCCGGTCCAGGTGACCTACATGAGACCCCTGTACCATCAGACACCGTATGGTCTCCAACCGGCTGGCTTTGCGCCCGTCGCAAACCACGCCTACCAGAGGCCGCTAGTTGCCTACCAGCACGGCGCTGCGGCCGCTCCTCTGACCGTCGCCTACCCGGGGGCGCTGAGGCCACTGGCGGCAGCGCCGGGCGTGTTCGCTGCTCCTCACGTGGCCATGCCGCTTGCCGCCGCCGCTCCTCTGGTGTCGGCCGTTCACGGAGCCGCTGCCGCCCCAGTCGCCGCCATGCCGCCTTACGCGCTGGCCAGGCAGGTGATCGCGCCGTTCCCGGGAAACGTGGCCGTAGCCAGGCCTCAGCTGACGTACGCGCAGCCGGCTTACGGAGCGCCCTTGAGCTACGGGCACGGGGCAGCCCTGACCTACGCGCCGGCTGCCGTTCAGCCGACGCAAGTCTATAGGCCCGCGAAGTCCAAGAAGTAAGTTGATAGATGTGGATTTGCCGAGAGCGTAGGCTTTCTTGACAGACGTCCTTAATGATCGGTGGCTCTGCGCAACAGCGCTTGGGGCGACCGCGAGGCGTGTAGAAAAACAAGCCTTACTGTAATATACTTTTGAAGCGAGATCTGAGCGAGGGTCGCTGTACAGTTGGAGGTCCCTGCCGCTAAGCTCGAGAACAGGAGGGGGCGCGGTTCGGATGCATCCACGTGTTACACTCGCCCCACTTCGATGACTTCGAGCGAATTTGCGTGTCCGTTCATTGTTCTGGGTCTCATTCGCTTGAGAAGCCCGGTATCGCGTTGTTCTTTGGACGTTGACGGGTACATTTATGGACATTCTCACTCGCGCCGACCTTTCACCTGTTTGCACTTGTCAAATGAAGGTGACGTCATCAATCGGAGGCGGCTTCTGCGGATGGGAATGATGCGTGTACATTTTCTTTCTTCGCAATGAGTGACAAGAATGTCGAGGGAAGGAGCGGGCGTTCAAAGTTGCCTCCTGCGCGTCCGCAAGATTTGATCGGAAGTCGCTTTCATCATCAGCCACCGAAGGTGCGTACTATAATAGAAGGAGCGAAATTGCGTCACAGAGAAGAGTTTTGAAGTTGATGAACCTACTTTCCTCTTGGGTCTCGATGTGTTTCGTGCCGTCTCGTTCATCATGTCTCTTTAAAGCGTAGCGTGATCCGAGCATACTTCATCCCTGTGTACGCAAATTTCCATGCATCATTCGTCTACTGGCTCAACTTCCCACTATTTCTGTGTTTTTACGGGTAGAACATACCTTCAAAGCATCATTTGCCATTCTTAAGTGGTACACGAGGAGAGAAACAGAAGTTAGTTGTCCTGTTGATACCTCGCACAATCTCTACGGCGCGGCTAGTGCTGGTCCTAGGGCGAAAAGTTCTACATCGGTCACTTTAGAGCCGGAAAGGCCACCAGAAGCTCCCGCATGAAGCGTCAGCTTCCTTTCGATGTTGCAATGCAAACCGTAATCACAGATACAGTACTGAGCAACACCGAGAAGACGCGGTCGGAATTCATGAGGTCACTGGAAAATTTTAAAAGAACATTGAGGTGGCTACGCCATTCGCCTTTCTGCCATGCGCTCTATGTGACAAGCCTGCGTTTCCGTAAGGTTGACGCTGTTAGGTGTACGATCCAGTTACACATGATAATCTAGCTTAACTTGTAGCATATTCTGCAGGTCGTTTCCAGAGCGCTTCTGCTGCGCAGCAAGGACCTCCACATAAAGCCACTAAAGCCGCAGTTGCAGCGTAAGCAAGCTTTAACACTGATAACCATGCTTTTTTGTACATACAAATACAGGCTTTCGCACGTAACACTGTTTACTCGCTGCAAAACCCGGCCTTTGTAGCGCCGAACAAGCGCTCTGGAGCGACAAGCATGTTGTGCTGTACATTTCGCGTTTGTAAAAATTGCCAATAGATAGATAGCTTGCACTTGACGCGACACATTCAGCCAATCATCATCTTGGTCTTCCGACATGGCGGCTAAGGTGACGTAAGGGGAAACTCTATAGAAGCAATACACGTTTTTTGATCGCGTCAAACAACGTCCTTAAAGGGCCCTTAAACAACTTTGAGTTGAAAGACGACAGATGGCTTTCTCTCTCGCCTTCACTGCCCGTGCTACATGCGCGATCTCCTCCTCGCTACTTATTTCTTCATAAAAAAACGCGGACAACGTCAGCACTAAGCGCTGAGCCTACCAGGATTTCGCGCCTTTCGGCCATAAGCCGTTATATCCGCTTGCACTGTCGAAAACGAACAAAACGAAGTGAAATCAGTTGATCGCGCATGATAGCCATGCAAGACAAGGCAGAACTGGCCTGTGACTGCATGGAAAAGCATGGTAGGAGACAATACACAACACTGTTATCCATGACTTATGTATTGTACAAATCGAGAGCTTATTTCCTCACGACCTCACGTGAACAGATTGCTTGTATCCTGAATTGTGCTGACAAGACGGGAAACGACAGGAGAGAATAACTTGTTCTTTGCATATTCGGAGGTTGCCTAGGGGTCCTTTAAGCCCCATCATGGAAATATTGTCAAAAAGAGAGGGGGGTAAAAAGTGACTTCACCAAAGGATGCTTGCCGTAAAGCGTGCATTGTACGTCCCAGTCTTCTTACTCCATTTTTTTTTATTATTATTCTACCCTTCGTCATCTTTGCATACTATTGCTTCGATGCGAGATGAGGTACTCGCCGTACATGAATGGCGCTAGTGGAAATACTTACTACTCAAACACATTGTAGTGCGTGCTCGAAGGCTTCGTTTGTACAAATGGGAACTCAGTATTTGTTTAACTCGTATCCCATGCTTTTGTATTTATTCCTTCAGCCGGGTACAACATTGTGTACTGTATGAAAAATGTCTATCTTGTGGAAAGAGCTTCAATAAACGTATGAAAGTGCCAAAGTACGTTTCCTGCATTTTGTTTTCTTTTTTTTCCCCCATGAATGACCTCATATTCGCCCCCACGTATAAAATGGTAAACACTGACACGCACAGTCGAGCTCAATATTAGTTGCAACACGCTGTCTGCGCTCAAAATGGCGCCAACACTGCAAATCGGCACCTACACAGAGAAAAATAGGTGAATTAAACTCTCTCACTTAGCGGCACCTTCTGAACCAATTTAACGTTTGCCGGTTTCATTGTTCAGACCTGGGCTCACTTTAACCACAGCCAGCTTGTTGCAACTCATATTGAGCGCGACTGTACATGGATGCAAAGCGATCTTTATTTTCCAAATCAACTTGATAGCCTTACGCACACGCAAATGACGATTCATTAAATGAGCTTGTTACATATTTCAGCGCACACAAATTGGGCGCAAACACAAGGCACACACAAAATGTCGATGAAAAACTTACTTCTGACGTTCTAACTTTGACAAAACAATTTACGTTTACACAAACAACTCTGCCAATTTGCACTGATTATTTCGAACGCACTTCGCAAGTGGGAGCCACGACAGTGGCAGTGGCATATTTCGCTGCAAAGTGAGTCGCCGCGGAAGAGTTTAAGGTCGAAAGCTGCTCGACACCGTTTTTCTTTTAAAAGAAATAACAAGTGTACAAACGCAAATGTTTGTTTGAAGGAAACATCATCATGTTAACCAAGTGCCCAGTGGCAGATATATTGCTCCTTGTAACAGTTTAATAACAAGAATGGGACAATTTGGAGATCAGAGTACTTGAAAAAAGTCTGCCCCCCCCCCCCCCCTCCCCACGCAAACAGGTGCTTCTACAATGCGGATACGGTTAACGACCTTACTACAGCCTCAAAGATTTAATTTGGCCCAATTTCTTTTTGAGACCCTACTCGCCTTTCCAGGCTTGGGATGCAAGTTTTGGATGTCCACTGAATCCCTCATATCTACATGCAGGGACCACCACGTGCTTGATGGGCCTATATTACGTGAACGCTGGTGGTCACGATCAGTTGTTGAGAATAAGCAAATGTGTAAACGTTATAGAGGCAGACTTGATGCCTTAGGCAGTATGCGAGGGTTTATTGGTAAGCGTTCAGCTCGTAATAAGGTCGCGTGCTACGTCACACCATCTGGCAAAACATGGCTGCTCCACACTGGACGTCATGGCTGCGAGCTGCGCTGGGTAACACTCATAACATGCAAACATAAGTACCCAATAAAGTGAATAAGGAAAGCGACCGTCGATTTATCTCAATTGGTAGAGCCATCGGATGTGCTATCCGAAGGTTGTAGGTTTGGTTCTAACCAGCGGCAAGACGATTTTTTCATTCACTTTAAGCCCTTTCCTTGAGAAAAGAAGAAAACTGCACCTAAGTTTACCGGATTTTTTTTTGTTGTTGCTCCATTCGCAGAGCTTTTCTTTTTCGAATAAAAGGGCATCGGAAGTCAATTCAATGAGCGTTTATTACTTCACTAAATTGCGTAAAAAAAGATAGCTCGAAGGTGGCTTTACCGCACGGCAATACAATGTACAATGGCGATGCATTGAGAGCCGAGGCACAAATCGCACAACATGGACAACTGTGGCCATCTAGCGTCAAGAAACACAACCATCATGAGTACAGTCTCCATTGGTTTTGTGTGGGACTAATTTTCGTTGATGACGAGTGCAGTCGTCTTCGGTCATTTTGGTACAAAATCTTAATCATGACTATACTCGCCAACGGGAGGGAATGGGTATTTCTATGCCATTTACGTCATAACTACTATACTGTCCCTTAAAACCTACAAATGATGTCCTCTTACCTTGCCTTAGCTTCATTATCTGATGTTTTCATTAGGTTGTGTCTAACAAAGAAACCCTGTTTCATTCATACATGATACAGTCGAACCCACTTATAACAATACTCAAGCGCAGTGGCGTAAATCCAGAAAAATCACGAAGGGGACCACAAATCAGACCATGGCGGCCATTTAAAAAAAAATATGGGTTGTATTTTTATACACATAAATAAGAATTAAATCATGCTTTGAAATAAAATTTGAAAGACGAACGAGCATGGTGTCCGAGCTCGAGTAATTGCATTGTTCTTATCAGTCTTCTTTAAACTGGTCGAGCGGCTTTTGCGGTTTCCATAATCTCACGCAGCTGAGCGGTATTGAACGCAGATACACACGAAAAGATAATTAGCACTTTAAAAGAGTTGAATGCTCTATACTTAACTGTCAAGTAACTCAAACATATGATGTTCTAAAGCTAAATCTCAAGGGGGGGACACTCGCAAGGGGTGTCTCCCCCCAGCCTGAACACAAGGGGGGGTACGGACCCCCCCCCCTATGATTTACGCCAATGCTCAAGTGTCCACGAAAATTTCATTGTTATAACCGATAGTTGCTATAAATGGGTTGCACGAAAAAAAAAAGCAAAACTGGGGGGATGGCAGGCTGTTGTGAGAAAACTATAATATAGGATGAGATACGCTAACAGACATCAGTGAAAAGGATGACAAAGCTGGCCGAATTTTTCGGACATGCTTGAAAATTCGGACGCTTTCATGGGGCTGCCACAAGCCCCATAGAGCCAACGTATGACAACGTTGAAAATTTCGGATGCTGAAACCTTTTCGAAAGTTTCAACTTTTTACTCAAATTGCATGTCAGAAAGTCTATTTACAGAAGACACCGCCGCTCCCGCGCCGTCGCGGATTTCAAAAGTCAGCTTTGCCGCAATGCCAGAGCGCTATGCAGTGAAGCATACCGTGACTCTGACGGGGCGCTGGGGGACGTTGGAGTTGTGGGCGGCGGTTCAGCAGCTTGAATTTCTCGTTTTCTTCTGTCTTTTCAAGGATTTCGCGTTCCATTACCTCTCGGCACGGACACCCAACCGCCAGAATTCATTGTTATAACCGATATTGCGGCATGCGGGCATTGCTTTAAGCGTGTTATTTCACCATATAAAACATACAAAAGTTCCCGGTGCATCAGCTCTTTATTGTTATAACCGACATATTGTTAAAACCGGTATGGTTATAAGTGGGTTCGACTGTATGTGTTACTTCGCATGTTCTGCTCCATTGCACTAACTGTTGCACTTGTTCAGGGAGTGGAGATTTTTGTCAGACACTAATGGCTTTAGTCTATGTCTCCAATTAAAAAAAGTAAATAAACAATTTCCAGGACATCAGTTTAATGAAGTTCATGACAACTGATAAAAATCAATGATTGCTCGTCAGATAGCAGTTGGAACGATCAGGGACTGTGCATTTTGCGCTGCATGTCACGTCACACGCGCTGACTGCCATACAGCCTTGACCGAAGCACTGAAGCTCTGTTTCGTACGCGCGACCTATCCTCAGCCCCATTAGAAAGCAAAGAACGACGCGCACGCTCGAAACACAACGACAGTCCTGCCGAGCCTCTAAATGAAGCGTATTGGCAGTAATTAGTTGGAAACAACTTACTAGCATTAAATAACCTGGATTAAGTCAAAGGCAGGACGCGCGCCTGTAGTTTACATCCGAGGCTAACAACGGTTTTAACGCGATAGCGTTAAAGAGCTCGTTTCGCAGAAATTCCGGCGTCGGCGTCGGCGGCGGTGTCGTTGGTTGTGAGCGAAAAATCATCATCTTGTCCATGACCGAGAAATTGAGAAAGATGCAAATAAAATAAATAATAAAAATTTCGGGGTCCAAGTGAGGATCGAACCCAGGCCGTCTGCGTGGCAAGCAAGTGTTCTACCACACAGCCACGCTTCTGCTGGGGATTACACTGAAAATAAATTCCTCTGCTTGGAAATGCAGTGAAAGTAACTTGCATGCTTTACAAACACACGCGTCCTGTATACAGGCGTCACAATGCAACATGTAATATCGCAGTAATATTGCGTGGTACAAGCGTGCATTGGCATCGGGCGTCAGAACATGTGAATATCATAACGACATCATGGTTCATAGCTGGCCACCCATTACAAAAGGCACACACGTTACTGCGCGTATTCCCTTAGGACCACGTAGTGGGTGAATAGCAAGTTCGAAAACTTTTCTTGCTCATTATTGCTCGTTGTTTAAAGCATGCTACCCATTACATAGTACGTTCTAAGGGACTGAAGTACGCATTAGGGACAGGATATCGCTGCCGCGTTCAACTCTTAAAGGCGAAGCTTAAGGGTCGCCCAATTTTTTTACTGAACTTTTAAGCTTTGGTTTTGAACGTGAGCACCGAAAGGATTAAGTGTGAAAACCAAGTCACCGAGCCTGTTTAATCTGCTACTTCGACGTACTTTGTCGCGTCAGGGTATTGTCAGCGTTTGATGAGGCATTTAAGGCTTTAGCCTTAAAGATGTCAGAAGTAAAGAGAAAGGAAACAACAATAAGAAAAAGCACTGCGGTTTAGTGCCTGGCAGGAAAGAGGAGGAGATAAACACTAGACCCACGCCGGCATTGGGAATTCTGAGGACGCGATTATTTTGTCGAAGCTGATCTTTATCCACGCCAGAAGGATTAGCGGGCCGAATGAAGGCTTTATTTCACTACCTTTCCGGCACGCCACTCGGATTATACCTCTCTGCATTTGTTTGCATATCCGGAGCTCGTCTCGATTTAAATTCTTCTTAGCGCGACGCCGATGGAACGGCGCCAAGGCGCTTCTAAAAAGCGACGCACGAGATAAGTATTCCGGATGCTAAATTCGAGCTGGAAATCGAGTTCCGTTAGAAAGTAACGGAGCCAAATACCGCCGCACGCAAACACAATGACGTGGTGGTTTCCGTAAACTAATATGTGTATACGCGTGCTCCGTGCGTTTAAGTGCCTCATTTTCAATACGCACTGTTCTATCGTGAGCCATAGGGGGTAGGGACAGGTTGAATTCGATACTAGTTTGGCATTTAGAATACTCCGACATCAAATGAGTATGGGAGTAACTTCGATTCTATTAGCTCATCATGTCACCTATACAATTGCAAACGGACAAATATTATTGCAAACGGATAAATACTATGTAGAGGAGTCTGACTGACCGACCGACCGACCGACCGACCGACCGACCGACCGACCGACCGACCGACCGACTGATTGACTGACCTATTGGACTGACTGACTGACTGATCTCACTTGGCACTCAAAAGCATGATATGCCACTATACGCAACGAAGGGTCATATATAACGAAGCCATGTAATGAAAAAGGCTTCTTAGGTGGGCTTGTTCATTCGTGGACATTGGGGCAGAGCAGCGCAAAGAACGGGACAGCGGTGTGTCCTGTGTGTTATTCGTCCAGTTTTATGCCCTATTCAGCGCCCATGTAATTGATTTCCCACATGTAACAGAATTACTAGCCCTATCAAGTGAACATCGTAAACCCATTCGTTCGACTGTCGTGGGTGTGTTGTTATGACAGGTATTCCCCAGGAGTGCGCTGTCAGGCGTGTTGTCATACCAAGTATTCGCTAGGCGTGCGCTGCTGTTGGTGCCGATATGCCCGCTATTCTGAAGCCGTGTGTTATGCATTCATGCCAGCAATTCCATAAACGTATATTGTTATTGTGTTGTTACGCTACAGGTATTCTCTATGGTAAACCGAAATATCGAAAGAGTGACGTGTCCGGGGTGTGTCACACCCAAATGCCCCTTAATGCCAATAAGCTATACCGCGACAAGACGCGGAAGTAGACGGCTGGTATCGGAGCTGTTTAAACTCGGAGTAAGGGCGGTGTCGTAGACAGAAAACTAAAGCTTTTGTTTGATCACGGCCTTTCATTCTCATCATCAGCACCTTCTTTGTACTCTCTTGTCCACCCCCCTCCGCTTTCTTAACGCTGAGTAGCGGGTCAGAAGAAATGCTTCAAGCCGTCGTCTCAGCTTCTCTGCCAAATAAATATCACTTTTTCACAGCGGGTATGTGCGAAGCAGCTCTTAGCAAAGCACCGCCATGCTTAGTATAGCATAACAAGGGGTGGGAAAGGGAAGTGAACGTGACGAGGAAGGAAAGGGGGGAGGGGGGGAGGGGTAAAGAATGACATAGCTTTGTATAGCATAGTTTAGCAAGTAGATGAGAAAGGGAAGTGAGGGTAAGGTTCTACCTTTATTTCTTTTTTTCGTTTTTTTTTTTGGGGGGGGGGGGGGGGGGCACATTTCTAACGCCGCACACTTGTGAGCCAAGCTTTGCTTGAAAATATAAAATGCACAAACGGATACCCACTATTAACGACAAAGGCGCAGGTACGCTTCCTACCGGTTGCATGCTGTTTCATCTTCACTTTCATTTTGATGGATCCCAAAGGTGGCACTCACTAATTCAAAAGACAAATAACTGACCCTTTGCTTAGCCTCATTATCTATTGTGCTTGTGTGTGTACATGTGTGTGCGCGCGCCTTGAAGGTACCTCAGTGTATATAGGTCTACGTCTTTCCTCTAGGTGGATTACATTTACTAATTTCCGGGAAACCTTCCCTCGCCCACCGGACCTTCGCCGGAATGACGCGCCACATCTGAAGACGGATAAAGACCTTAGGTTCGTTTGAGATACAAACTGAAAAAAAAAAAGTACTTTAGTACGCTCCTGCCTTCACGTTCGAAGCATTGAGCATTCATGTCCCGTCCGTTTACCTTCTAGTGGGGCCGCTTATCCTGGCACCTCTCAAATTGCCCGAAATAGGTTTCTCACTTCCTGAAGACCGCTAAGTGTAGAAGCGCGTGCCCTGGCTCCGTGGAGGCCTCTTTCGCGTGTAAACCAGTTCTTTTTAAGTTGCGCATCGGCGATGTCTTCCTGGTAAAGGGCGGTGCCGTAAACGTGAGTAGCTCGCTGATCCCCGCAACAGTCAACCCGTGTTTGCGCGGACAAGTTAGTTGTGGTAGATATTGCTGGGGTTTTGCGTCCGAAACCACGATGTGATTAGGAGAGTCGCCGTAGCGAATGGCGCCGGAAACTTGGGGACCACCTGGGCTTCTGGAACGTGCGTCAAAGCCTAAGTACACGGACCACCGGCATTTCGCCGCCACAGAAATGCGGCCGCCGCGGCAGGGATTCCATGCCGCGACCTTGGAGTACGCAGTCAAGTGCCGTAAGCAGGAGACCACCTCGGCGGATCGGAACTAGCTCTAGGACACGGAAGATCATTATGGAAAAATGTACACATTAGGAAACTTCCCACTTTTCGAAAATTTAACGTCAAACACCCGTTGTGGTATTCGCAAGATGTGCCTTCCGTTGTGCCGTACCAGGCACTGACGAAAACTAGAAATTTGAATGACGCCTGGTCGATGCCACCCGGAAACAACTTTCGGAGGAAGGCTGCAGTCTACAATTAAACTCTACGTTTACGCACCACTTAGGCAACGCCCAGGGTAGGAACTGCATGTATATTTTATTGTGTATTCCGATATCAAAGGTCAAGTAAAGAAATTGCAAGCGTCACTTCTACTCATAGCTTGCACGTGACGCTATGGATGATGGACGCACAACGTGGAACCAACATGGCGGCTTAGGTGACGTCACGGCAGTATAATCATGCGGCCATTAACCTGCTTTAGTGTGATAACAACGTCTCTGGAACGTTCTTGGGCCTCTGTGCATGGATAGGGAAGGAACTAGCATGAGATGTGCTTGCTGATAACACTAATGTGACATCACGAAGTTCCCGTCCCCACCATGCTGGTTCTTTAAAGTGGCTGTTCTAGTGACGTCGGTGCCAGCCATCTATTGAGGTATGAAGCCCTGCATCCACATCGAGAACTATCGATGTGTAGTTCTCGGTTATTTTTCATGATAGCGCACTTATTTCTGCGCTTATAAGTTGCGCTGTCTAAACGTTTTATGTTGTCCATTTGGCAATCTTCGGCACGGACTATCTAAATATAGAAACATTCCGTTGGCAAGACAGCCTGTGCGGTATGGTGTCGTCCAAAAGTTTCTATTTAGCAACAGCAATAAAGAGAGGGAGAATAGCGCAGCACGCGGGGGGATCGTCGGAAGTCGAGAAGCGCGATAATTGGATTCATTCAGACTTTTTCCAGCTTTTTATCGCAGTTTTCCTTTTAAACGCATTTTGACAGCCAATAAAACAAGGAGCCAGCTCTGACGAAGAGCGAGTGCCAGGTCATCAACATTCCTTGGCTCTCGCCGCTGTAGTACCCCCCCCCCCCCCTCCAACCAAGCGCACGTGTGGGCTTAAATATCACGCGAGTTTTGCTGCTGAGCCGATAGAAAATGGCCCCGCGATAAGTCGTGTTTGAAGCCACGGTCGTCAAGAAGAGGCGGCCAGTAGGTTAGTGAGTCGATTGCGGACCGTGAGACTTCATGAAGCCAGGCTTGAAGGTGTACTGACACGAAAATGTGTGTGTGTGTTTTTTTTTTTTGCATCAAATTTGAAAGCCAATCGTCAAGAGCTTAGAAAAGTGTACTGCTAAGAGTGAGTGCGCTCTGACAAAATTATACAGTACGTTTTTATAAGGCAGTTTCGGTTTCTACTGCCCCCTGACGTCACAACACGGTATGAGCTTCTCGTGACGTGTTCGGTGACGTACAAGCGACCATCTTGAAAGTTTTGGTAGCTGACGCCATCACAACTAGCCATACTATTATTTCTTACACTCTAAGAAATAATCCAGTAAAAAAGGGTGTCTTTTTGCTACACAAGTATAATCGTCATCTACCCCGCGCACTTTCCTGGCGTTATCACCGCCGTCCCGGCACTTCTCGGTCACGAAAGCCGCGCGCGTTATCGGCGTGACATAGCATTCTTGATAGGAATGTACCGAGAGCCGGGTTTTCAAGAGAGGAAACGTGAGCAAGTCGGATGACGATTATTGTTGTGTAACAGAAATACCCCCAAAATACTCGACTTTTTCTTAGAGTGTAAGAAAAAAGAAAGAGTATGTGTGACTCCTTTCTGGGAGTCCTGACTCACCCCGTATATGACTCGCTTTAAAGAGGCCCGTTCACTCTCTTGCGGGTCACACGACTCTGAAAAGAGAGTATAATGACTCCCCAAAGAGAGTTGACGTGTCTCTCTAAAGAGAGTCATATACGGGGCAAGTAAGGAGTCTCCGAAAGGAGTCCAATGACTCTTTTTTATTTTCTTAGAGTGTATGGTAAGACGCTATGCGACAACCACACAGCACCGAAATACGGAAATACGGCGCGCTCTGGCTCTCGCGCAGTATACGGGAGATTCCCCGGATCACAGAGTCCGTGATCACGTGATACCGCCAACGAGCGACGCAGGCTTTCGGATAGCGTGGCGTGTGATCCTATCCAAAGACGTGTTTTCTCTAAACGTCAAGCATTTGCGTCACCACCGTGCTGTAAGGGCTCTTAAGTGTATACAGTTTAATATGAGATGCTTTCCGTTGCAGCCCCACTGGTAAGAGTTCGTGACTTCTTTACTGAGTGCCGCTAAGAACTGGCCTTGCAAAGATTGACGCAGGATCCGCTTTTGGTGGCTGTTTCCTGTGGGCTTAAGCGTTTATCCAGCTTCAGTCGGTTCCTGAAAGTTTTGCTTTGATGTAGTCGTTGTATCTTGAGAAAGCGCATAAATCTTGCATCGTACGTTATTGCGAACGGCCCACGTGTACACACAACAATTGGACGGCGTCTCACAAGCCGTTTTCTTGCCAAGGGAACATGCATTATTCTTCGCAGGACGGGTTCGCTTTTCACTTTTTTCCGCTTGGCGAGAAACCCCGAACGTTCGGAACAGGATGGAAAGCGTTGAGTAAACAACTCGTGGCATCGAAACGATCAAATCACTGTGCCTAAGTACTGCATTCGGTATCCCTGGAGCTACATGACATGAATGTAGAATTCAAGCCCTGTTATAACCTAGACCGAGCGTCCGAACAAACTGTCACCTAACATTGCCATCTGAAAGAACGCCTTGCCCATATATCCAGTGGCGGATCTAGAGGGGGGGGTGGTAGGGGCGATTCCCCCCCCCCCAAAGCTTGTGTCAGCACCCTCCCCCCCACCTGTGAGTGTCTGACGCGTCCATTTCCTATGACCAGTTATGACAAGGAGAGGGACCAGTGTGTGCACAAATGAACAGTATTTGTGCTATGATGGGGGTTTTGTGCTACTAAAAACAAAAGTCAGACCCCCCCCCCCTCCCCCCATCTCCGGTTTTACTTCAAACGCCCCCCCCCCCTAAAAGAAGGGGCTGGATCCGCCCCTGCATATATCTCATATATGGGTCATATATGAAGGGGATTTGACGTCAGGTTCCGATAAAGATATCGGCACTGATCTTCACATTGACTACAATACTGAAATGGAGTGTGATCTGGGGTGATGTTTCGACGCATATAGTGACCGCATGGAGGGCCTCGGGACCATATGTCGGCAAACTCACTCATGAGTCGACTCACTCAGACTCACTCAGGCTTAGATCGAGCCGTGTGTCTGAGCCTTAGTGAGTCCGGGTGAGCAATATTTTGGTCAGTTTGAGTCCCGAGTGAGTCCGATTGGGCAAAATTTTAGTGAGTCTGAGTCCGAGTGAGTCCGGTTGATGAAAATTTTGGTGAGTCTGAGTCCGAGTGAGCACTAAGCGCAAAATATATTTTTGAGAGAGTCTGAGTGAGCTCCATCCTTTTTTTTGCCGACCTATGCTCGGGAACCCACGTTCGCCTCGGTGGAACAGTGGCTACAGTGCTCGGCTGCTGACACGAAGGTCGCGGGTTCGATCCCGGCCGTGGCGGTCGCATTTCGATGGAGGCGAAATGGTAGAGGCCCGTGTACTCTGCGATGTCAGCGCACGTTAAAGAACACCAGATGGTCCAAATTTCCGAAGCCCTCCACTACGGCGTCTCTCATAATCATATCGTGGTTTTGGGACGTAAAGCCCCAATTATTATTATTATTATTATGCTGCCACATCAAAAGTATAATTTCCTTCGCTCAAAATGGACGTAACTAAAAAGAAATGTGCACTGCATTTCCAGCCTGAGATTTGATACTATTTATGCAAAAACGGAACACGCTTCAGTTTAAGATCAATACATATTTAATTACAATTAAATTGTGTATAATTACTATATTAAGTTACAAATTAATGGTAAAACAACTTTTTAACTCCTGCTGTATCCTCTAACAGTAGAAGTCACCATCACAAAGACATCGCGCCATATTTTGCCCGTACAGGCACTTTTAAAAACAGCATATTTACTTTTGAAATCGAAAACTGGAATAGAATGCCTGGTTCTACTCGTTTTCTTCCTTCAAATTTATTCTTAGACGCTAATGATTAGCAGGAAAATTTATGTCATTTTGCTTCTTTATATTCATATTTATTTACTTATTTGTTTGCTTATTCACATTACCCTACAGTCCCCAGAGGAGCATTGAGTAGGGGGTGGGGGGTTACAAGAAATGACAATAAATAAAGTATAAGAGAAACTACATCGAAGGAGGTAGAAAGAAAATGGTACATTGGGAGGGAAAAAAACAAACTCTATAAGCAACTATATAAACGCCATAGATTCTCTCTCTTTGTTGTTCACCGTTCTGTACCATCATCCACTCCTGCTGTAGTCCATCAGGGCTGCCGTGTTTAGCAAATAAATAACATGATAATAACACATATATAATTGCAAGGGCGTCCGGAGGGGGGTGCAAGGTGGGGCGGCTGCCCCCCTTGGAATTTCAGATAGTACTTTTCTATGCAAGAATAAGCTATACCCAGCTTCATTGGCCCACTAAGGTCCTGGCCTTCAGGACTGCCATTCAATTCCACACGTTACACCATCTCGACTAATCTTGCCTGTCATGTCGCAGCAGTGAAAGAAAGGCTAGTGTTGGATGCCACCCCCCCCCCCCCCCACCCTCCAGGGCCGGATCCAGGCACTCATTTTAGGGGGGGGGGGGCGGTCGCTCGAAGTAACACCGGAGAGGGGGGGCGGGGTCCTGACTTTTTTGTTTTTAGTAGCACAAAAACCCCATAGTAGCATAAATACTGTTAACGTGTGTTCACAGTGGTCCTACTCATTTATCCTAATTGGTGATAGGAGGTGAACGACTAGCACTGACGCGAAGAGGGGGCGTGCTCACACAGGCTTTTGGAGGGGGGGGGGGGCGATCGCCCCTACCGCCCCCCCCTCTGGATCCGCCACTGCCTCCCCCCCCCCAACTTGCGATAGCACCCCCTGCAAAAAGTTCTGCGGACGCCCCTGTATAATTGTATTATAGCAATATTTTTGTCGCAATGGAATATCGAGTGGCTTCAAATAATGGTGGGTGAATTTGACTCACTTACAGACAGTATTTCACAGGTCGCGTCTCAAAGGGTTATACTCTAACAACTACCCCGTTGAAGGGGCTTTCCTGCAATGCCAGCCACGTGCTGCAGGGATCACGCGACAGCGGCGCTGCCCCGAACTACGCGCGGCAATCGGCGAGCAGCCGCCGCGCTGTCCCTGATCCACTTAGTTGGGGTCGACGCGCGGGCTCGCTGCGTTGGCCACGTGCAGAGGCAAGGCCTTTTGCAGAGTGACACGTTGGTCGCAGCCAAGAAAGTTTCGATAAATCGAAGCCAGTTCCCGACACCCGCCACCTTAGACCACATTTTCGTTGGCTGCCCTGCCGATCCTCCTCCGCAGGGGACAGTTCGCCGTTAGAACGTGGACGGAATGGAAGGCCCTCTTTGCCGGGGTAAACAGCGCAAAAAAGGACGAGGACGCAGGAACACAGTACACTGGACGGGCGCTGTCCAGTGTACTGTATTCCTGCGTCCTCGTCCTTTTTTCTTGCGCTGTTTTTCCCGGCTAAGCATGTACCAACTCGCCCAAATCAAAGTCTTGCCCTCTTTGCATCGCGGGATACACAGCTTCGCTCTGTGAATCGAGGTTTCATTGCCTTGCACGGGCGTAGCCGGAGGGGGGGGGGGGGGGGGCTGGAAGGCTTCAACCGAAATTTTTCAATTTGGCTTGCATATATATACATGCACACATACAAACGCACGCACAAACGTACAATATACTATTGTCGAACCCTCCCCGAAAAAAATTCGGGCTACGCCCCTGTTTTTCCGGCCCTGAGTGGTCTGGACACATGGGCGCAATGTGATACACTAAGTACGTGGTACACGAAATACACGATAATACAGTGAAATACATCAAGCGTTTTTTGATTCGCTAGGCAAGAAACCGAGTGTGTGAGTGCCCCGTCTATTAAATTGTTGGGCAATGAATGCCAGTATCTTTTGAGCTTGAAGTGTAATTTTGAAATGTGAATAAGATGTTCTGAAAATGCGCCATCACTTTCACTTTCTCTTTGTTTCATCTCCCCGCCCTCCTGATTGTATATATATATTCCCGCCATCTGAGCGCTAAACTGGTTGTAAGTGTGCGTGTGCTCTGTCCTATATGACTTTTTTCTCAAACGTTCTGCGCACAAAAAAGGACTTTTCCTTTTAGAATGCAGTACCATCCAGCCCAAGTAGCGACCCTGTTACAATGTGATGGCCGTGCAGTGGCCCATGGCCCGTAAAGATCGCAAACTCGCTCGCCCAATAAAGTTCTTTTATGCCTTCCTTCCACTCAAAGTTAAAACTGCTGCACCAACTGCGGAGCATTGACTTACCTGTGTTTTTCTTGTGTTTATCTGCTCTTTTCCGCTGTTCTGTGTTATTTTCTTCTATTCATCTATTTTCTTCTAGTCATCATTGTTAGTGATTGGGAACCACGTAGGACCTTGAAGACGCCTTTAAAATGTATGACGTCATGGCGTTTGGTGCGGGAATTTCAAGGTGGCGTCGCTACCCACATTTTTCCTTTTAAGCCTTTTCTCGCGTACTAAGCGTCTTATTGCGGTAAGTATGGTGTTTACTAGTATGGCAAGAATCGTTTTTTACTTTAGTGTCCCTTTAAGCTGCTCCGCGGTTAAAAGAATTGCTGGAGTAGAAATTACAGCTGAAGAGTGAAGCAGCACCCACCGTAAGATGGTGGCCACGACAGCCATCTTAGGAGGGGCAAGATAAGACATCAGCGTTCAGCTGAAGGAAGGTGAGCGTTTCGCTCCTGCGCCCTACGAGTTTGATATGGCACACTTTTCCGGACAGATAAAGGTGAACGTGTGTCTTTGTATTACTGGTTTCCTCTCGAAAGCTCCATGTCTTGGCAAATTTTATTGGAGATCAATTCATAAATGCTGATTTCGATATGTTTACTTTTATTGGGAACAACGATCTTTTATTTGAGCAGCAACCTAGCGCTTACATTAAGAGAGCAAAACAACATCATCTTTCAACGAGCAACCCCCGGAAAGAGCATGTTACCGAGATGCAGAGTAAGAGAGCGCTGGCTTCATTTAGTCCGGTAATTATTTGCAAGAGCTTCCACTCTAGCATATTGCAAACAATAAAAAAATCCAGCTCCGCATCGGGGACACCGATGGAACAGAAGCCGGTGGCGTTCCCTTCGTCAGGCTAACGCATTTCTGTGTTTTGGAAATCTTTCAGATACGTTGTATCATTGCTCTTTATTAAGCACTCTTTGTTAAGCTTTGAGGTGGCACTGTAGTTTGATTGCATCTTAAGCATACCACTCTTATACACAGGTTTACAATGAAGCCTTCGCTTAAGATGCTCCGATATGCTGCACTGCTGCTCTTTATTAAATATGGTAGTATAGCCACCACCTTTCATAGCCACAAAGTATCACGGGACAGGGAACTGACTATGGTAACACGCCCGACATTTGTTGGGCTGATTGTTGCCTTCATCCTTTTGAGTGGAAGTTATATGTGTTGTGGGATTTACCCAATTTCTGTGGCACATACTAGTTTATGATGAGGATAGTTTTCCGATAGGCCGCACAGATTTCTGTGGCGCATACCCGTTTGTTGGGTAACTCAATTTTAGTGGACTAGGGGTGAGTAGAGGGATTTACCCAAGTGTCTGTGGCGCATGCCCGTTTATGATGCCCACAAGCGTTACCACGGATCCCGGGCATGAAAGTCTCGACCAGGAACAGCCTCGCTGTTAAAAACCTCGATGGTAGCAGCGAACGAAGATCGCCTGCATATTCTTGAAACTTGTGCATCGCCCCTGGTCGGGGATGACAACTTAAGCCAGAGCCCCTTCACACGAAACATAATTTGCACCATTAGACCCCATAATTTGCACCCAAGAAGGTTTAAAAAATTGGAGGACACCAGGGTTGCCGTTGGTGGCTACTTTGCGCCAAATTGGCTACTTTTGGACCCCGTTGGCGACGAAAATTTCCAGTTGGCGCCATGGCTCTTTTTTAAGCTTGTGGTTTTACTTATTCAAAATGGTTTTATTTATTCATCAATAGTAAAGACTCCGTTGATAATACCACTTCTGTTCTATCTGGCTAGAAATTCGGCGATAATATCAAATGACATGGCTACTTTGGCTACAATTGGCGTGAGTTCTGGCGCCTTTTCATGTCCACCCAACGGCAACCCAGGAGGACACTTTGTAAATTCCAAAGTGTGTTCGGCGAAAACCTGAGGCCATTCGACTGACTATGCCATGTCTTTTTTTACACTCCCAGTGGAATGGCACACAAGCGGAATGTGTGCGCCTTTTCTTTTTAATTTTTACCGCGAATCGCAGCGAGACGCCTATACTAATCTGCCTCTCTTTAGCATGCGTTCGTATTCTCGCGCTTTGCGCATCGTGCAGACGCCATCCGCGTTCCAGTGCTCATAAAGATCATTTATCCTCCCGCGTGAGGGGCAGACACCACAGCTGGCACCGTGCAAGGGGGGCCGGACGGACACCGGTCACCGTGAGTATGAGACATTAACCCTTTCAGTCCCAGTGATTCCAATTGGAATCATAAATTATGTAGGTCAGTCAGCAAGCATCTGGTAAAGATAAAGCGTTGTTCTTCCTCAAGAGCCCGTATTTAGCATCTGCCCTACATGTGGTGTCAACATGGCACACACAATACAGCGAGGTCACGTCTGAACGAAGAAATTACAGAAGCGGTCGTGCTGTTCGCGCATTTCGCTGAGGCAGCGTCTTCTTTCACCATGCAGAGATAGGGCATTTATTTTAGTTCTGTGCCGGAAATTTGAATTTTGGCTATTGGACATTATGCTATCCTATCTGAATAACATTTTAAGTAATATTGTGGAAATATTTTTAAATAATAATTATTTATTAAATTAATTGTCCCATTAATTACTCTTCACTGAAAAGTATGAGCAAAGATTTTTTCAGTTTTTTTTGGACTACCACGATCATGTGCATCTCAAAATGCAAAGACTTGGTTACATTGAAAATACTTAATTCGGGACTGAAAGGGTTAAAGGCTTTCGCCTTAAAAAATGCCCCCCACCTCCCCTGAAGGGAATCGTGAGGAAATGCGAATGCATTTCGCGCGCGCTTCACTCCATTTATATATGGTGGTTGTGGTTCGAAGAAGGAAAAGGCGCCTAATTTCTGCAGTCCCGGTCGGGAGCACGGCGCAGCCTCTTTTTTTTTTGCTTTTTTTTCTGTTTTTTTTATTTATTTTCTTTATTTTTTTCCTTTTCTTAGTTTTTTTTCATTTTTTTTATTTTTTTCATTTTTTTATTTTTATTTATTTTTTTTTCATATATAGCTCCGCCGAGCTCCCGCGATGCGAGCGCCCTCACGCACCAGAGCGCGCTCCTCCTCTCCACTCACTCTCCGCTACTACACTCTCGCCGCCGGACCCCGCCGCCGGACAACGCGGGATGCCTGACATATAGCTCGACTAAGAAATGCATTCGCATTTAAAAAAAATTTTGTAGTGGAAGCTTTCACAAAATTTTAGGTGCACATGTGAAGCCAGCATTTGCCCGGTGTTTAGCTCAAAACAAGGCCGTTTCGTGTGATGCCCGGTCAGACATAAGGTGCGCTTGTTCGGCTGACGTGAACGTTAGCCTAAATATAAAATGCAAGATCGCTCTTCCTTGCAAAAGTGATACATCTGGATGAGTATAGATGACTGGACCTGAATCAAAATTTGCCAAGGCTTTGTGGCTTCTTAAGAAAACCAGTGACACTATAAGCCACCCGTTGAGCAGTATCTGCCCGAAAAAATTTAAGCTATTAAATTCCTACCGCGTGTGAGGCAAACGCTGCTTTTTCTTCGCTTGATGCTAACAATTAATCGTGCCTGGACTACGATGGTGGGGGCATGGCTTCGGATTCCAGATATAATTTTCACTCCAGCAGTTCTCTTAAACCGCCTTCTTCTGTCATTAGAAAAGTTTATTATATCATAGACGGTTAATATACACCACAGCACAGTAGACCTTTTGTGATGTCCAGCAATTCTACGCGTTTGCTGGAATGCGTTTACCCTGCAGGTACACGTTAGTGTCGCTAGTTCAGGATAGGAAGCTTGAGCGTCCCGAACAATTTTATCAGCTATCCCGAAATCATCACTCAATCAAAAGTGATGTTTTAGCGAGAAGAAACGAACTTTTATTTCCAATACGCTCAGTCTTTGAATTAGGTGAGATAAAGCCCATTTCGCTTCGAATAAATACATAGAGTGAAACAGAAAAAGACGCAGTTTCGCCGCAAGGGTGAAACAATGCCTGCGATAGCGACAAACTGGAATGTCGCACGTTGGAACAAGCACTGCGCCGTGCTCCCTTAAGGGCTGCAGAAATAAGTGCCTTTTAGATGTGAAGCATCTTATGGCGAAGCTTAATCCGGTGGTGGTGTGCCGGCGTGACCACCCTTACTGCGCATGCGCAAACCCTTTCAAAAAAATAAAAATAAAAAACCTCCTCTCCCCCCATCTCTCCTCTAGGCATCCCTCCCCGCGGCAACCACACCCTCACTGCGCATGCGCCTCCCCTCCTCTCTCCCCTCTTGCGCCCCCCCCTCTCTCCTCTAGGCATCCCTGCCCGCGGCGTCCACACTCCCACTGCGCATGCGCGTCCCCCGCTCTCTGCTCTCCTACGCTCCCCCCTCTCTCCTATAGGCATACCTGCCCGCGGCGTCCACACTCCCACTGCGCATGCGCGTCCCCCCTCTCTCTCCTCTCCTACGCTCCCCCCCCTCTCTCGCCTCGCGACGCCGACGCAGGCAGCGTCTGCTAGCGAGTTTCTTGGTTGAGAAAACCGACTGCTCGCGCTGCACAACCGTTCACTGGCCACCCCGTATATATGGCAATGGATCTTGACCTCCAAGGTGGTGCCGGTGGGAGATTTCTCCTGAGCGTTGTTGAACAATAAAAATTCGCAGCGTCCGCGTTAACTAAAAGCAGACTGCGGGTCTCTGTGTCCAGTCGGAGTCTTCTGTCTCTCATTGCCCATTAGCAGCGATTGGCATGTTCCAGTAGGAAACGCCGCTCCATCACTGCGTGCTTTGCGCCTCCCCAGTTTTCTCTCCTGCGCAACGCTGCAAATGAGCGCCAGCGTCAACGCCGCCGCCAGTGTAAGCGTTAGCGCCCGCTGCTTCACATCTACACATGGTTCCCTTTAGCGGGAGATGGTGTAATTTTTCTTTTCTCTTTCTAACCACTACCACCACCACTTTGGAAGGCCAGCAGCTCTCTTCTTTAGCAAACACGGCTGCTTCAGCGAGCGAAGTAACCGTCGTGTGGTCTAAGGCTTCAACGCAAACTTTGCGATGAAAGCAACACACGTAGAAAACTATTACCCATCTGTTGAGCCCCCTTCAAGAGAAAAACGCACGAACACAGGGGACCACGCCTGTGCTCGTGCGCTTTATATATATATATATATATATATATATATATATATATATATATATATATATATATATATATATATATATATATATATATATATATATATATATATGTCGTCCGCCCAGTGGTTGGTCCGTTGCCTGGACAACCAAACGCCGAGTGCGTCCCATTTCTAAGGAGCTTCGCTCATCGGTTGTATTCGTACACGGAACAACTGCTAGTTTTTTCTTAATAAGTATGTCGATGAGCTACGCCAGCGGTTTCAAGCTGACCTGTGCTAGCGGGCTGCAGTCACGAAATTTACGTCTCACGAGGGCCCGGACAGTGAAGAGGCGATGTTCCTTTACTTCGTTAGATCACCTGATGCAGTAAAGTGAACACCTCACTATTATGTGACAACTATGCACTACACTTTCCCGATAACCATTTAAGAAACATTTACGTCATCGCCGCATGCTAGAATTAAGAGAGTTTGAACAAAATGTCACCTAACGTTGCCATTTGAAAGAACGCCTTTTTCATATGTTCCATATGTGGGTCATTTCTGCCCAATACGTTAGGTGGGCAAATGAGATTAAGAAGTTTGCGGGTATAACGTGGCAGTAGCGAGCACAGGACCGGGTTGATTGGCGGAAAATGGAAAGAAGCCTTTGCCCTGCAAGTCTTCCCTTCTCTTTCTTTTATTTCTATGTTTCACACTTTCTCTATTTCTCTTTACCTTCCTCTTTCTTCCTTTTTTTTCCTCTCTCCCTCTATTTCTCTCTTTTTCTTTGATTCTCTGTCTCTCTTTCTTTCGCTTTCTGGATTTCTTTCTCTCTATTGCTTTCTTTCTCATTCCTTCATTCTCCTCCTCCTCAACCTCGAATCTCCCCTCCTCACCCTCACTTCTCTTTCCTACCGCCGTGCTATACGATACTATACAAGGCTATGCTATGTTCTGTCAGCGCGCCTGGATAGCCGAGCGGTTAAGACGCTTGCCTTCGAACCGTGGGTACGCGAGTTCAAATCCCGATGTCTCGTGAGGAATATTTTTAACAGCGAAGCCGTTTAGCAAGTTGTTCTTTGTCCGGCGAACCAAAAAAGTTGGTCGGGTATCCGCCACAGGAACTGGAAAGCCCCACTACCGAGTAAAAACGAAATAAAATCTCTTCACTAGGAGGAAGTCCGTCGGTCGTATAAGAAAAAGCTATCATCATCGCGAACGCAAGGCTCTCAGAACGAGTGCGCCAGTTTGCCCGACTCGGCTGGTACGCGCTCTCTTCCTTCTCCTTTTCATCTTCTGCTTGGCTCTCAGAACGAGTGCGCCAGTTTGCCCGACGTGGGATGCACAACTCGGATTGGTGAGAGAACGAGTAAAAAGAGAGAGGAAGAAAAGAAAAGACGCATAGAAAGAAAGAGGAAGGAAAAGTACAGAGAAATAAAGGAAATAAACACATAAAAATATAGAAATGCATCGAAAGAAATAGACTGACAAAGAAATGGAAAGGAACAGACACAAATAAAAAGAGATAGAAAAAACATAGAGCAAGACAGAAAAAGAGAGAAATACAGGAAAACAAAGGACGAGAAATAAAGAAACAGAGAGAGAGAGAGAGAGAGAGAGACAAGCTAGAAATAAGGAGGAAGCGAGAAATAGACAAAGAAAGGGAAAAAGATAGAAACAGCGACAAAGAGGAAGAAAGTAAAGGAAAGAATCAGGAATGAAAACAGATAGAAACAGAGGAAAATGGAAAAAGAGAAAGAAAGAGAAAAATAAATGGAAACAAGGAAGGCCACCCAGTCCGCTCTTCCTCCAGGCTGGCCACCACTAGTGCGAAGCTGCCTTAATTTTTTTTTTTTTTTGCAGCAAGTTTTTTGGTTCTCTTTCTTTCTCCCTTTATCCGAACCCCTTGCCCTACGCCACCTTTCTCTTGCGCATACTCTTTTCATGATGATGATAGGTGCTGAATCACAAAATTACGCCGACCTAGAAGAGCTTCGCTGTTAAAAACATAACTGAGACCAGTCCCGCCTCTGCAGCTTATCCGAACGAAGTGCCATTAATTGCAATAGGCGAGAAAATAATGCGAGTACTTTAAGCCGAGTCACAAAACTTTATTCCGTGTGAAGCCTCGGGCAGCTAGCGAAAGGTCCGCGGGCCGCGTGTTTGAGACCCCTGAGCTACACAGACATGACTGGTCTCAAACATTCTTTTCGAGAGGCAACCCATGTAGTCACCATGTGCTGTAACATAACCGTGGAACAAACACTCTGTATTCCAGAATCAGTCATTATATTCCAAGTTTCAGTCATTCCGCAAATCGGAATTGATGTTTCTCCAATCCTGACTGCAAACCCTGACTTGAGAAATGACCTATATGAGAAGTGGGAAAGGCTTCCTTCGAAATGGCAACGTTCGCTGGAATCTTGTTCAAACCTCCCCTAACATTCCTTTCCAACCTTCCTCAATGCGCAGGCCCCTGTAGGACTGCATTTAGTGACTGCGCCCGGCTGGCTGGGATGAGTTTGAGACCCCTAATGAGAGATTCCACCCTACACTGCTTCAATTCATGTTGAAACGCAAGTTTTGCAGCTCTCATATAATGCCCACATACACACCGAGTACATTATGCTTTAAGGGCAGGCCCGTAGCCAGAGAGGGGGGCCCTAGCCCCCCCCCCCCCCCCCCATCTGAAATTTGTATGGAGGAGGTGTTTTATCGAGGATAAAAAAAATGAAAATAGATGGGCTTCAAAGTATCCAAGAAGTCCGTCCCCCCCCCCTCCCACGCCCCCCCCCCCCCCCCCCAAAAAAAAAAATTTTCTGGCTAGGGGCCGGCTGGGTAAGTCTGCATCGTAGTAACCGAAGTGAGAAGCGTTCCTATGTAGCTTCGTCCATCGCCCCGTTCTGCTCTGCCATATGGGTTTCAGTGGAAAGGTTAAGGTATAGATAAGCATGTCGACTATTCATTCTGTTGATGTTTCCTGTAAAAAAGAGAGAAATAAACAAGAAATAATGCGCAAATTAAGCAAATGAACACAACGCCACCACGAAGGGTTCAATGAGCGTCTGCTTATGTCACTGTCTCAATGAAGCAGAGTCGTTCGCGTATTACATTCAGAGTGTAGTTGGCTGGACCTGTTGGTATGGATCCATGGTCGTAAGTAGGGCGAAAAACAAGACGAGACACACAGAAAAGGAATGACAGGAACAAGCGCTGCTCTTGTCATTTCTTCCTATGTATGTCATGTTTTTCGCGCTGTTTACGACCATATATTCAAACTCACCACTTCACTTACAGTTGTATGCACGTTACGGAACTATAAGCTCGTCACATCATACAAATGTTCGCTTGTGTCAATCAATCAATCAATCAATCAATCAATCAATCAATCAATCAATCAATCAATCAATCAATCAATCAATCAATCAATCAATCAATCAATCAATCAATCAATCAATCAATCAATCAATCCTATTACAAACGTAGAAAAGCAGCCCCACAATCCTTGCCAACTATGCGTATTTTACTGCCTGGGCCGGCTTTCTTATTTTATGTTACGCTGCAACATGTATAATGCATTAGTACTCAACGTTACAGACGCTTTGAAATCAAAGTATTAGGCCTAACAAAGTTACGGATATCATGCGTTCACAACGAGGAACTTGTGACAGTGACTCCACGCCAGCGTTGCCTCATGCCTCATTCATAGTGACAGGCGTGCGCAGGGTTCCCTTTCAGGGGGGGGGGGGGGGAGGGCGAAGGCTTGTCGCAGCGCCTCCCTTCCTTATTAAGTCAATGTATGGGGGGCATACTTTGCGCCCCCCCCCCCCTTCTCAGGTGACTAGGGGGGGGGGGGCTGCCCCCTCTGGCCCCCCCTCATGCGCACGCCTAAGGTGACACTTCCGATTGCATACAAACGTGGACCGTTGCAAGAAAGCGGTCGTCGCGTAAAGAAAGGAACGGGTTCCCGAAATGCGACGAGTGCTTGTCACACATCCAAGCGGATTGAATACAGATGCGCGACTTTACGAAGCTGGGCACGCAGTCAGGTTGGCGTTGTCGAGGTCAGTCATAGGCCCCCCTCCTGGGATGTCCCAGTCTCTGGCGCGCAAGTGCTTGGCGGCATTATCACTGGCGATTTCTTCGCGATAAGCGCGAGCCACCGAAGAAAGCGCATTATTCAAAGCGGAGCCCAGGGTAATGCTACTCCGCTAGGAAAATGGAGTCAGCGTGATGAATGCTGCTAGGGTGGTCCCGGGGTAACGCCACCATTTTCAACGATGGTACCAGTATTGTTAACGCGCCTTCAAAAAGCTCATTGCTTTGAGAGTGAATGCAGAATATCAGAGTCTCTCCGTGACGTAAACGTTTTCAAAACTACGCTTTAGAAAATGAATAGGATAATCAGCCATGGCTCGCGAGTTTACAGTGTCACATAAGTCACGGATTTACGTACAGTGCCCCACATGCTTATAAGAGGGAAAAAACAGCGCTGAATTACAACTGATTTATTTTTCGACATGTGGGCACATATATACCTTGACAGTCAAAAAATAGAAAGAAAAAAAAATAAAAATAACACGATTTTGTGCCCCTATCTCTCGTCGAAATGCGTCATCATTGAGCGCCACAAGCACGTGCTAACATATCACCTGCGGTTCAAAAAATCTATTTCTTTTTGCGAAAGGGTTAGAGATGGCATCCTCACACAGTTAGTCTTGAAACGTTCTATTTCTGCTGCTTCAATTATTTCTCTGGTCCTATTATCTTTGTGTCTTGCTACTACTGTTGTTTTGGAAAAGATTGGCTTGCAGCCACAATCCCTGCAATGGAGGCCTAGATGGCCACTAATTGCTCTATTTACGTTGTGTGATGCTCTTTCAATCGCTCATTAAGGCATCTTCCTGTTTGCCCTATATATTTCTTTCTATTTTTTTGACTGTCAAGGTATATATGTGCCCACATGTCGAAAAATAAATCAGTTGTAAGTCAGCGCTGTTGTTGTGCCTTCTTCACCTTGTGTGTCCTGTCAGAATTTTGCGCTGTTTTTTTCCCTCTTATAAGTATGAACCAACTCGCCCAAGCCTCAACCCTCGCAAGCCCCACATGCTACAGTGCCACACAAGTTCGGGGGCCTGTGTACAGTGCCACAGTGTCCCACAAGTTCATGGCTCTATGTATGTACATTGCGACAGTGCCACACACGTTACAGTGCCACTCAAGTTCATGTACCTACGTAAAACCAAGATGGTGGTGGGATCGGCCAGCCGAAGAGCAAACACAATGAAGTTAAGGAGCGAAGGGGAATTTTAAGGGCTCGTTTGCCTTTGTTAGACACAAGTGTAATGAGAACCAACAGAGAAGCCATGGAAAGTATAGTGTATGTTATTTGTAGCAATTATGGTATAAATGTGAAGAAATTAATGTGGACGAAAAGATAGCTTGCCTTCATGACTGCGAAACAGCGCGAAAAACGAGGATACAGAAACAACAACAACAACAACAAAAGACAGACAGGACTAAGCGCTCACTACCAACATGGTGTTTATTTGTGCGAACACGAATGCGTACGTTTTTCACATGAGACGGAGGGGAAGGGGTGTTTGAAAACGCGCATGCGTCCTACCCTATATAGAGCATGAACTTAACAGTGAAGATAGCTAATGTCTTTGTCGGTGAGCTTGTTGGTAGTCAGCACTTGTTCCTGTCTGTTTCTTTCTGGGTCCTCGTGTTTCGCGCTGTTTCGCAGTCATGAACGCCATACCAAGCAAGCTCAGTCCCGTACCCTTTTAAACATAACTTGCCGCCGGCAGGAACCGGAACCTGCAACGCTTCGAATAACGCGTCCGATGCTCTACCAATTGAGCTATAGCGGCCATCCTCCCGTCCACTTTATCAAGTATGTCTAAACATTTAAACCTGGTACTGTTAATTGGCGCCGCTCGTGCCATGACGGCGAGTGTGGAACACCTTTTCTGCCAGCTGGTGCCATGTGGCACGTGATCTCTTGTGCTGGCTGGTGATCAATAATGCCTCGCATACTATACCTGAAGGCATGAAGTCTGCCAGAACGAGACCCTTGTTATCAATAAACGAAAGAAGGAAAATTTTAAGGGCTCATTTTCCTTTGTAATACAAAACGATGATGAGAACTCATCAAACACAATGCAAATGAGACAAACAGTAGAGCCGATCACAAGCAGTCCACGAAGATAGTGTGAAAAAATGTACTTGTGGGCTAGTTGGTTGGTCATAATTACAATAAAACGGCAGCGCACACCGGGTTGAGACACATACACGAAACACAAAAGAAACACAGCGCTTGTGTCGTCCTTTTGTGTTTCGTGTATGTGTCTCAACCCGGTGTGCGCTGCCGTTTTATTGTAAAATAGTGTGAAGCAGAACTGAAACAGCCTGTTCACAGATGAAGCACCCTCCGATTCGCACTCTAACGGAAACCTCTCTTCACAACTGGTATTTTCAGGAATGCCAATAGAGAAACGTCTTTGAATTGAGGAGAAGGAGGATCAATAACTTCATTAATCAAACTTAAAGGCATTCAGGGCGGAGTGTGTGTAGCCTGCGTGAGATGGCCGTTCGTCTATGCTTGCCGGCAAAATTCTTCTAGTTCCGCTGAGAAAATTGGACCTCTCTCTCCTGCGCATCGCTCGAGCTGAACCTGGGGCGCGGATTCTCAATGGGTTCACATAGTGGACTGCCCACTTCGGCCTCCACTGATTGGCTGGAGCTCGGCGAGCAGCGCACCCCCTGTTTCCGGTCTTTCTTCCGCAACGTCATTTTGACGCCACGAAGCTTTCACAACTCTCGACACAAATGAGAAAGACGGAATGCGTTTCGCCGCAATGAATGCAGCCCCCAGAGATCAGTTTCGGATGCACATCTCGGAGGCCGTGCATGAACTCTAATCACGTTAGCCCTTGAATTAGGTTTAACGCGGCCGCCCCGCCTGACGCATCCTGGAAGGTCGGTACGCATTCCCTGCATCGTTCTGAAACATCTGAACACGTCCATACGCAAGTTTAGGCTTGTCAAGTTTGTTTAAGTGTCCTGATGTTACTGTACATTTCGTCCACTTTCTTTCTCTTTACGCTGGGAATGTGCTGGCTGGTTCGGTGCGTCGACGTGGTCAAGAGCGCCATGACGTCACGACTCGCCGTGTTTTCGAGTAATTCAACGTGCTCCGCCGAAGTGGACATGTCCACTAGGTGGACCCATGGAGAATCGCTCACCTGTGGACACTCAACAAAGCCACGTTGGCAAGTGTATCGCCAAAGACATGCTCTTCGTTGCAGCTGCCTGCCGCCAGTCTGATAAGCGAGCCATCTCGTGCGGTTCAGCGTTGCGGCGAAACAAAACGTACACTGCCTGGGGCTTACTGCACCGAACCACGGGAGGATGCCGTAGGCAAGCGGGTTATCCACCTATCAATTCGGAGCATCGCCCCGCTGTGCGGCGCAATCGCGCGCAGCGATGTGTCGCTCGTGAAAACGTGCCGTGTGGTTCCCACAACCACCCCGTCCCGACGTATAGTACGAAATGGGCACGTCAGGTACGGACGAAGAGTGCCGGAGGTTTGCGTGCCAACTGCATTGTTGTAACACTAACCCACAGCACTCCTAGAACGCTTCCGCACTCCGCATTCTACGTCGTCCTCTTGAGAAACTAGAAGGCAGCGCCGCACCTCGACAAGAACGGGCACTCGCATTGTATGAAGGCATATGGTTCATTTACATTGCCTTTAAGGTGTATTTTGCTTTTGCAGCCTTGTCGCCACAGTGATCCCGGTGATGTGGGACTGGTCAAGATGCCTTAATGCATCTTTTATTCCTCGTCTCGACTACTTAGTGAAAAACTGTATATGGTAAAGAAACTCGAACTCAAACTGCTGGTCGTTGGCGCCCATAGTTAAAATTACTGATAAGCGTATCGTCTTCTCAGGCCGATGGACGGCGCTCTGCGAAGGGTGCAGGAACTATGGAGAATATTAGAGTCTAATAGCAAGGTAGCCAATAACCTAATGAGTAAGCGCATATGACCATAGGCGTGCGCACGAAGGGGGGCAGAGGGGGCGGCCGCCTCCCCAAGTTACCTAAGAGGAGGGGGGGGGGGGGGGCGCAAAGTCGGTCCTATACATTGACTTCATAGGCGAGGGGGGCGTTGCAACGAACCTTCGCTCCCCCTGAAGGGAAACCCTGCGCACGCTTATGGGCGAAAGGAAAGCGTGTCACTCGCACCTCACCGCAACTCAGTGAGTTGCGAGTGACACCCTCTCCTTTCGCCTGACTTTTCTTCGTGACTTTCGTCTTGCAATTTGATGACGTTAACGAAATAACATTCTTTCGATGGCAATGCCGCTTCACAAGCGACAATTCCGTGGGAGAAATATGGCGATCGTGCTAGTGAGGACCCAGCAAATACAACGGCTTAAAGGGAAGGTCAAGAGGCATTCTATAAAACTTAGTGGTTAGCAAGGACCGACATTGTTGTCGACGATGTCTTAATTTTTTTCCGTGGTTGTTGCAGCAGGAACTTTAGAATACGCGAAAGAAAAGTGTGCCTCGCTACACCCTGGCGAGCACACCGAAAGTGTGGGCGTGGAAACCTACGTTACCCTTGGTTCTTTTGGCGAATCAAAATGGATGATTGGGCCATTTGGTGATTCATGATCTATGTATACTGCGCGGTAGAGAACACGGACGACAAGCAGACAAGGACAAGCGCAGGCTATCAACTATCAACGCAGACTGTCAACGCAGACCATCAACAAGAGTTGATAGTCTGACAAGCGCAGACTATCAACTATCAACGGAGACTATCAACAAGAGTTGATAGTCTGACAAGCGCAGACTATCAACTATCAACGCAGACTATCAACAAGAGTTGATAGTCTGACAAGCTCAGACTATCAACTATCAACGCAGACTATCAACGCAGACTATCAACAAGAGTTGATAGTCTGATAAGCCCAGACTATCAACTACCAACGCAGACTATCAACTCTTGTTGATAGTCTGCGCTTGTCCTTGTCTGCGTGTCGTCCGCGTTCTCTACCGCGCAGTATACACCGATCCTCCGGCGAAGCCGTGTTGCACTACTACGGAAAGTTCCCACGGCTCACTGAACTGAACTGCGAGAGCGGCGTTTATGTGACGAAGGTTCAAGTAAGTATAGCGAAGCTGACAATTCTGCAGCTGGATTGCGATATCCGGAATAAAGACAAACAGCCGAGCGCCACCTGAACAAGCGTCTCTCGTATCCTCAAGCGTGGCCTCCGTGATTGACTCGTGACGAGCTGTTGCCGGAGCTAATCTAGGAGGCCACGCTATAGCAGCGCTGCGGTTGCAGATGACGCGGTATACCGAGGATGACGTCAGCGCGTTCGCTCAGCATCTCACGAAGCCCTCCGGTCACAGCCTCTATGTTTTGCCAAAGAGCATAGGCGTGCGCAGGGTTAACCTTCGGGGGGGGGGGGGGGGGGGGCGAAGGTTCGTCGCAGCGCCGCCCCTCCCTATTATGTCAATGTATGGGGCTGACTTTGCGCCCCCCCTCTTTGGTGACTAGGGGAGGCGGTCGCCCCCTCTGCTCCCCTCGTGCGCACGCCTATGCCAAAGAGTGCTATTTGCGTGCACGTTTGAGAACTCTCACATCGCTATTTGAATTCAGCAGGGATCCAAGTGTCCTGTCACGCTCAAAAGTTATTTTTTTTAAGTGCTTCAGCTTCCTTTTTAAATGGTTACTGACACAAAATTTCGCGGCCGAGATAGCCCGCGGGATCGATTCCCGTGAACATGCGTATATCATCTGCAAAATATCAACAGCGAATATAGCTTGGAAGGTATTTCATTCAATTTTGAAGTTTGCGTGCGTGATCGACACCCTCGCGCTATTGACACCCTCAAAAGTTACCCCACGGTGACCCCCCTACTTCCCCCACGTCACCACGCTGCAGTCAATACAAGTTATGATGACGTTATAGCCGCCATTTTTCCTTTGCCGCGTTTGCCCCAGCAGACTACTTCTGGGCGGCTGCTCGCGAGTCCGTGGCCGCGGCGCACGCGTTGAAAGTTTTGTCTATGGCGACACTGCTGTCCCGTTTCCTGTTCGAAAGGACTTCTTGATACGGACCGTGCGTGCGCCACAATTCTACGTGCTGACGTGGTCGAGCGTTGCACACGCCAGGTGGTGATAGTTGAACCCGGCGGCTTGCCGTCTTTGGAGCTCTCTCAAACCGAAAGTGAGACTGGTCGTGTAATGAGGAGCCTGTAATTAATTATCTGTCGCGCGTTGCAATAAACGATGTGTCGTGTTGTGACTAACAGGCCCCCCAGCAACACATTGCAGCAAAAAATACGCGACTCCAAAGCTTTTGTTTCAGTACCCATTTAAACTGAACGGTTGGGGTTTCTAGCAGACGACAAAAACTCCGCGCCGCCATCCCTCCGGCAGTCCCGATATGCTCGCGTCGAATAGGAAATCTCAACGGCGGGCTGCGATACGGTGCCCATATATATACGTTTCTTTCCTTTTCACGAAGAGAGCGATAGAATGGGAGAACGGAGGTGGAGAGAGAGAAAACATCCGCATAGGCGGGTATCTCTACAGAAATACAAGGTTCGTCATTAATTAACGAAGCACCGCAGATCGACCGAGATTACAATGCGTCTCGCCTCTTCGAAATAAAGATGGTTAGAACTCTAGCTCTGATAAGTTATCGAAACGAAAACAATATAGAAAGGTCGGTGCAGAGACACTTGCCGATGCACGTAGCGAAAAAGCCGTTGCGACCTGTTGGGGAAGAGAGTGAGGCAATCGAGAGAAAAAAGAAATAAACTTTGTTCAACGGGTTGAGAGAGAGAAAGAGAGAAAGAAGGAAGGAAAGAGATTGTTGTAAAGTGAAGCACACCGAATACAATAAAAATGCATAAAGTGAAGCGTACAGAATAAAAAGTAATGTGTAAATTGAAGCGTGCAAAATAAAAAAAATAAAAATAAAAGTGGAGGCCATAGGTCGAAACCGAGAAGAAGGCGTGCGCAGTATCTCCGAGCATTTCGAATAAATGACGCACGGAAAACGCCGCTACGCTCAAATCCTCCTCGCAAGAGTGGGAAATCTCGCGTTTGCATCTGTACCGCGACGTTTCAGAATCCGCAGAATCTCTTTTATCCCCTATGCCAGCGGCTTTCGTGATTCGAAAAAAGGAAAAGAAAGAGAGAGAGAGAGAAAAAAAACGCAGCGCCTCCTTATAGCTGTTGGGAAAGTGCGAGCCCACGCAGCTACCGGTGTGTCTTGAGAGAGCGAGTCTTCTTTTGCAGGGCTGCCTCGTCTTTTGTCTTATCTCGCCACTGGCGACCTTCTCTCGGTCTTTGTTTTATCTCGTTTCAATATCCGATCCCTCCTGCTTCCCCGCCTCTCATTGCCAAATGGATCAAGGATTTTTGCTTCGAACGCGCAGTCGCGGATTGGAACATGCGCAGAAAGCAATCCACCGAGAGATGCTCGAATACGTTAAAGGTGAACATATAGGCGCATGCGCGATGTCTCTCAATGATGAAGAAGAGGCGTAGAAGAGATTTTTTTTCAATCAATCAATATTTATTTGACCAATAAATGGAAGACCGACATATAAAATTGAGGGGCGAAGCATGTAGGGAAGGGTGTTTCAGCTCCACTAACGTGAAACCTGGGAGGGGCGAAGCATGCGGTATTTTGAGAGAAATATCTTTGATGAGGCATTACTGGTGCCAAGCCTGAAGCCAGGCATGTAGGGAAGGGTGTTTCCGCTCCACTAACGTCGTCGGAAAACTGCGTCTGAATGCAGCTTACACTAACGTACTTCTTCTTCATCTTTTTCTCCTCCTTTTTCTTCTCCTCCTTCTTCTTCCCTACATGCACGGTTTCAGTTCCCTACGACATGTAGGGAAGGGTGTTTCCGCTCCACTAACGTCGCTGGCAAACTGCGTCTGAATGCAGCTTACACTAACGTACTTCTTCTTCATCTT